>CAOLHI010004169.1:0-131019 GCA_948474755.1 Ctenosaura bakeri
TCTTACCTGGAGGAATTTTGGAGTTGACCTATGCTTCTCACATTTACAGTCAAATTCTTTCCCTCGCTCAGTTTGACCTCTCAGTCACCTCTCAGGCTTGGATTTGATATAAGAGCCAATAAAATGTGTTGCCAATTACACACGATGCCAATTAGGTATGGTGCCCATCCAAACCATACTGACATTGGGGCCCCCCCAAGCAGAGCCTTACAAGGGATTCTGGGAGATGCAGGCCTAAACAGCAATTTTCTAAGCCCAGAAAAACAAAAGAACAGAAACTCAGCTGTTCACTGCCTATTTAACATATAATCTAGCCCCAGACTAATGGCCATCAGCCATATCTTGTGGGAGTGGATTCCATGAGTTTACAAAATTAAGGATTCCTGGTCAGTGCCATCAACCTAGGGGAGGAGAATCTATGCAGGCTTGAGGCAGGCAGAAGAAGATAACAGTTGAACATCTGCAAGCAGCAAGTGGAAAAAAAAAGAGGCCCGTAGTAACTCATCTTTTGGCAGTCAATATGTCATTGAATCCATATGCATACAGACAGGAAGGTCAAGGAAATGTTACCCAAAGGAGGAAGCCTGTAGGGTCTCATCCATCAAAAACCTATTAATAATACAACAGATTATTCACAGATAATGCAAATATAATTACAGTCACCTAGTAGCCCTGGTACAGAAAGAGCACATATTTGATGTACAAAATAAACTGCATACTCCATTTGACATAGAGCCTGGGCCGGTTTGGAGAAGAATTTAAATCCAGCCACAGCAAAACTGGCATTCTTTGTGCAAACGGGAGAAAAGGAACGTTGGCTTAAATCTTTCCTTAGAATCCTGTTGGTGTCCTATGCACGTGTAGTTTCCCCTACAGGACAGGTTTGAGAATTTTTATTCAGTGTGTAATGGTTGTATTCCATTTGAGGTTGTAGAAACAGATTTGCACATGTGGTACTGTTGCGCATGAATGTGCATTGTGCACAGATGTGCATACACATTTAGCTGTGTGTTCAGTTGAACATTTGGTGCCTTGCTTCAGTTGTGCAACATTACCATTCAATGCAAGGGTACCATAAAACAATCAATGTGAAATGTCACTTCTGAAGATTCACACTATACAATTTCAGTGTAGGGTCTCAGCCTATAGCTTAAATGTGTTCAGTCAATATGCTGCATAGAGAATGCTATTCAGTGACAAAATCCCATGTCACTTACACTAACCATGGCAGGAGTGGCGGTTTTCCGATTCTGGGCTCAGATCAGGCCCTCCTCAGGGCTGGCTCTTTGAGCTAAGTGCTTTTTAAATCTTACAGTAATAATTCAATGTTTTTGCCCAGGTTTTGGTTTGTCTTGTTTTAAATATGTTGTGAGCTTCCTTGACTCTCATAGAATCATAGAATCATAGAAATGTAGAGTTGGAAGAGACCCCAGGGGTCATCCAGTCCAACCCCCTGCCATGCAGGAACACCCTCAAAGCACTCCCGACAGATGGCCATCCAGCCTCTGCTTAAAAACCTCCAAACAATTACTGGGAGAAAGGAGGAATATATACGCATGAATGAATAAATGAAATAAAATATTAACAACAATAATAATCTGAAATATTTTGCTCATTTTATATATTTTTTTAGTTCTGTTTGTTAATCACATACACATGCTTCTAATACAAATGCTGATTCCTCTATTAAGTCTATATATCTGGCTTAATGGAGGAATCAACACTTGTATTTGAAGCATGGGATATAATTAAGATTTGTACCTGTTTCCCATTTTTACCGAGTGTTTGTGTTTTCTGATCAGTTCTCTTGCTAGATTTGGTTCATTACTAGTACCAATATAAATATTCAAGAAGAACTTATGTTCTTAATGAATTAATCTGATTGCTTTAATTACATTAACAATCTGTTACTGCTCATATGTTCTTTTTTTCACAAAGGTAGTTGCTTGCTTGATGCATGATTGTTTCTTACAGTGTTGAACTCAGGCAAGAAAGACTACCAGAATGGTTTTTTTAAAACAGTAACCCCAGGCTTTATAGAAAATATAAAAGAGGAGGAGCAGCTTCTCAGGGTCAAGAAAGAATCACATTGTCACCTTCAAATCGCTGAAACCACATCTTCTCTCATCTTCACTTCCTATTAAAGATTTTAAAAAGTGTTTCTCCCTTTAAAAAAGTTTTCACCTATTAAAACCGGATCCCTTCTTGTCATGTTTGTTTTTTATGTATAGATTTTTGCTACTAGGAGGATTTTGAGGATCTACCAGTAAAAAGTTGCCTGGGGAGCTCACACCTTGTTTTAAAAGGGAAAACAATACTACCCTCCTGTCAGCAATGTCATCCAATGCTCTTAGATGATCTCAGGTTGAGGAAAGGCTGCCCTATTAGTTAGTCTTCATTTAGAATACCGTGTCCAGTTCTGGGCACCTCAATTCAAGAAGGATATCAACAAGCTGGAACATGTCCAGAGGAGGGCAACCAAAATGGTGAAGGGTCTGGAAGCCATGCCCTATGAAGAATGCCTTAGGGAGCTGGGTATGTTTAGTCTGCAGAAGAGAAGGCTAAGAGGGGAGATGATAGCCATATTTAAATATTTGAAGGGATGTCATGTCGAGGGGGAACGGGCTTGTTTTCCGCTGCTCCAGACTAGGGGCCTTTCCGCATTACACTGTTATAGTGCTATTATTCCACTTTCAACATCCTGTGGAATTCTGGGGTTTGTAGTTCTCTAAGGCCAAAGAGATCTCTGGCTGAAAATTCTAAATGCCCCTCCCTAAACTGCAAACTCCAGGATTCCATAGGATGTTAAAAGCAAAATAATAGCACTATAACAATGTAGTGCAGAAAGGCTCTAGGACAAGGAGCAATGAATTCAAGCTGCAGGAAAGGAGATTCCACTTGAACCTCAGGAAGAACTTCCTGACGGTCAGAGCTGTCTGGCAGTGGAATGTGCTGCCTCGGAGTTTGGTGGACTCTCCTTCTTTGGAGGTTTTTAAGCAGAGGCTGGTTGGCTAGATGGTCATCTATTGGGAGTGCTTTGATGTGTGTTCCTGCATAGCAGGGGGTTGGAATGAATGACCCCTGAGGTCTCTTCCAACTTTATGATTCTATGATTCTATAGTTGTCCTGTCCCCTGTGTGCAACAGATGGGCAGTAATCCTGAGCTTTTCATAGACGTGTAGAAGAGAAAATTTCAGAAGATGTTGTTTGTCAGGCAAGCAAGTCTTGTGAAAATTCCCTCATCTATGCAACCTTTAAAGGTACAGGAGCTCTGTCTTTATTTTACTGGGCAACCCTAATGTGCTGACATGGTGATCTGTACATTTGTGGTTTGAGCTACAACTCTGAGGACTAGAGTCCAAATCCCTGCTTGGCCAAGGAAACCACCTGGTAACCTTGGGTGAATCACACTTTCTCAGCCTCAGAGGAAGGCAGAAGCAAACCTCCTCTGAACTAATCCTGCTGAGAAAAACTCATGATAGGGTCAACTTAAGGTCAGAAATGACTTTAAGGCACAACAACATTTGTGGAAGAAAATGGTTGATGCTCATTGTGCTTCTGACCAAATTGTCAGCTCCACTGAGGCCTTTGAGAGATCAAAGATTTGGGCGAGGAGATGAATTAATTATATTATTATCCCAAGAGTAGCACACTTAGTTTCATTCTTCATAAAGACAATTATAAATGGCATATATGAAATTGCATGACAATACATTTGATTTGCAAAGAGCAATCACTCTGCAAGAGGATGTCTCCCCTCCCTCTTTTGGTATGGTTGTAGTTTTTAGAAAACTCATGCCTCATTTTTAAATGCTCCAGGTTTTACCCAGCCATGGCCTCTTCTAAGACAACATGCCATGCAAATCATATATGCAAATCCTTGTCTGTGTGTTTTTATTATGCGCTTGTTCCCAAGGGCTTGTTCTTTTCTATTTACTTGCTCTTCGTTTCAGATCTCCTGTGTTAAGGTGTGGTTTTCTGTGCTGGAGTGGGGTTTGGGAAAATGCCACAATGTTTAAACACAGACGAACAAGAACGCCCACCAGGGAAGTATGCAAAAGCTTTCAGGACTGGGGTTCCTATGAAAGGAGTGTGCCTTACCTGAAGTTATGTTAATTTGTACACACACATATGGCTGCATGGCAAATCAGAGAGAGCACATCTGCTTTGAATTTATCAGCTGAACAAACGCAGAAAGCAAGAGTGTTTAGTCTCCAGGCTGCCGGCGAATGCTCCAGATTCTCCATTGCTCGGTTGACTTTTGAACCGTTTGGCACGTCTTCAATAAGAAATTACATCACTGAAGTTCTGGAACCTAGCCTCGTCCCAGAGATGTGAAGAAAATATGCAATTCTTCACTCAAAGCTCTGACCAATGCTACTATGCTCAATTTCAAGCTTAATAATAGCCCAGGGGCATAGCGCTCAAGGAAGCTGTCCTGCCAAAGCCCCACTGAAAGAAATGGAATTACTATTCAACCCTACACACTGGGCTTAGAGTGGATCCATCCATTTGGAAGCCAATTTTTGAGGGGGCTGGATTGGGTAACAAGGATAACAGGTGAGAAACAATTGAATCAAAGTGCTTGTCACTACAGATAACAGTGTGAACAAGTTGACATTTTTGCTTCTTGCAGAACAAACTATCTGGGCGCTCATTGCCCAAATGGAAATTGCATGTTCTGGATGGGGGTCCCCTCATGCACATTGGGTCTCCATGGTGATCCCATGCTACTATACTCACAGTGGTTTCTGCTCAATAGCACCATGGCCTAGGGCCTCAATCCAGTGGCTATACACCTCTCTCTGGGCTCAGTGGAGCCAACCATAATGGAATATTGCAAATATAATCACAATTTACATCCTAATATATTTCTAACAGCCATACAATAAAGTATATAATAACTTTGACACAAATTAACTGTTCCCAACGTCCCATGCATCCCATGAGGTGTCAGTGCTGGACCTGATTGTAGGATTTTTCTTCCTGTGCTGCTCGGTAGTACTGTAACGTTTAGATGCAATCTTAAAGACCTAAAAAAAAAAAAAAAGGACAAATTAGAAGCAACTGCAATATAGAAATTCCACTACAAAGTATTCATAGAATCATAGAACCATAGAGTTGGAAGAGACCACAACAGCCATTGAGTCCAACCTCCTGACATGCAGGAATATACAGTCAAGACACCCCTGGTCATCCAGCTTCTGTTTAAAAACCTCCAAAGAAAGAGACTCCACCACACTCCAAGGCAGCATATTCCACTGTTGAATGGCTCTAACTGTGAGGAATTTCTTTCTGATGTTTAGGTGGAATCACTTTTCCTGTAGTTTGAATCCATTGCTCCGTGTCCTACCCTCTGGAGCATCAGAAAACAACCTTGCTCCATACTCAGTATGACATCCCTTCAAATATTTAAACATGGCTATCATGTCATTTCTTAACCTTCTTTTCATCAGGCTAAACATACCTAGCTCCCTAAGCTGCTTCTTATAGGGCATGGTTTCCAGACCTTTCACAATTTTGGTTGCCCTCCTCTGGACATGTTCCAGCTTGTCAATATCCTTCTTGAATTGTGCTGCTCAGAAATGGACACAGTATTCCAGGTGAGATCTAACCAAAGCAGAATAGAGCAGTATTATTACTTCCCTTGATCTTGACACTATACTCCTATTGATGCAGCCCAGAATCTCATTGGCTTTTTTAGCTGCCACATCACACTGCTGGCTCATGTTTGGTTTGTGGTTAACTAAGACTCCCTTTTGTTCCCTTCCAAGTACACAGCAGAAACCACCACTATCTTATTCAAGAGGAAAAGGACTTAGGCCTTAGCCCTGGCAACTACAGCTCCCTCAACTCCTATTCCAGCTCACCCTCTCGTTCTGAATGCAACCAAAAAGTTTACCTTTCCTGGGGGTTTCCCCGTCCACTGGGCCAAACAAATAATTCCTAGGATATTGGTCAGCTAGTCTAAACCACTGAATCAATTGTCGAATGGTAAATCAAGACTTGTGTAAATCCTGTTGATTCACTTGGATCTAATCTAGTCAAAACTAGCCATTGTTTAGGGTCAGGAATACTGCTCCAAACTTTGCAGGAACCTATCCAAAAAAATAGTTCCAGTGGAGTTCCATATATACCCAAGCTTTGTTTAATATAAATGCTTGCATGCTGATTGCTGGATTTCTCAAGCTAATGCCATAGTTATTGATGTTCTAATGGAAAAGCAGCAATTTTTTTTTTTTCTGTTGAGGGGGCCACATTCCCCCCTTGGGGGTAACATTTCAAAGGTTGCATGTCACGGCTAAGCTGACTGAGTCAGGAGCTGTTGCTTGTTTTATGGCAGAAGGCAATTGCGCTATGCCTGAGAGGGCAATTTTCCCCCTTAAAACCTGACATGGGTCTTATCCTCAAAACTCCTTCCATTAAAATTCAGCAGCAGTGACAACACCCACAATTAAATTCAACATTCTTCATGGTCTAAATAGGGCTTCCCCACTTGATTCCAAATTTCAACAGCAAGGTTTTCAGAGTTGCTTAGGAGAGCTACCAAGATGGCATTGATTGCTCATGATTTTGAGATACTCAGCTAAGAATGAAACACAGTATTTTAAGCATATATCATGCAGTTTAAAACCCATGTTGTTTTTTTAAAAAAAATCACAAGTGATGTAGGTATGGTTTCAGCTTGGATTAGGACCAGCATATGTGTATGGATAGGATTAAACTTTCCCATTCATTAGTTTTTCATCTGAAAATTCACACATATGCACAGAAAAGAAAAGAAATTGATACCTGGTCTGATGGCTTGTAATAGAAACATAGACCTGGTAGCAGAGCTCCTAAACCTGACTTCTGTGAACACTTGTGCAAGATACATGTAGTAGCACCTTACATCCTGTTGAGCAATGATTCTCATGCTTTGGACATCCAGATATTTTTGGATGTCATCTCCCAGGAGCACCATCCAGTATGGCAACCAGTCAGGGATTCGAGGCATTAAAAGTCCAAAACACCTGGAAGAGAGCCACAACTGTGGCTTCAGGATGCTGTTTGACTGCAACTCCCATTGTGATAGATGATGGCTCTGAGGTCAATGAGCAGTTGATTGTGCCAGAAAGAGAGCCAGTGATAGACCAAACTACTTTGGAAACACACCCATCAGCTGAAAGACAAGCTGAGACAGAATTGCTGCAACAAGTGCCGGTGGGAGGGGGGACCAGCAATGATTTAGAGGAATTAGATTCACCTTTGCCCGGCAGCTCCCAATCACGGAGGAGACAGAAATGAGCAGCTCAGAGGGAAGCCATTTGGACAAGATTGAGTAAACAGAACAATGATGAGTAACACATGTTTTTGTCAGCATATAAGTCAGTCAGCATGGCTTACTGTTTGCTTGTAACAAATTGTGTTCTGGCTCTCTTGATGCCTTTGGACTGATCTTTGGCATTCTGAACCTTTTGGATTTGACCTTGATTTCGACTCAGTTCAGTATTTCTCCTTCATCGTTTGCATTGGACTCCCACCACTGCCTCCTCTTCTTGAGCAAGTACTATCGCCTTTCTTCCCTTGCTGGCAGAAAGGCACAGGCAGGGAGGTGAGCTCTGACAACCATTGTGGTTCATCATTGACTGGGGCTGATGTACATTGCAGTGGAATAAAGGCAACAGATTTCTCTCTCCTGTGCCATGTGTTCACTTAGTAGCCAGTCTGGATTTGCTTAAATGTTTGCCGCTCAATCATGTGTGAAACCCAACCATTATGATTCTATGTAGCAGTCTCTGCTTTGTTCATTATGCCCTTTCCATGCAATGACAGCTGGTGACCTCCATGTCAGTTGGGTGGTAGATACACTATTGGATATTTGGGGGATAAAGTTCAGCACGTTGGATAGCACCTTTATAGCTTTGATTAAAAGCCAGATTAATTCCACTCCTCTGCTGACATGGAAACCATCAACCATCACTGTTTCCGTGGAAGTAAAAGCTGATGTCACTACAGGAACCAAATATTTGTGTGGAATTGCAAAGATGTTGGTCAACTGAATCTAACCAATCTAAGACATCAATTCATATTATTGTTTTTGCAGATTTGTCAGGAAATGTGGGTAGGGAGATTGCATTCATCGTATGGGTTGCATGTAATTAGCAAACGGATCAAGTTGACACTGAGATGGGTACCCTTGTGTTTTCATATCACGTCTGAGTTGGGACAGGATGGTCTGGGAAATAATTTGTGCAGCTCCAAATGTTTTAGATTTACTGTGATCTGCCAGGAAACTGACAGGACAAGTTAAAGATAAAGAATTGTAACTTAACACAGACATGACTGCCGTCCTTGAAAGGAGTTGTGTCAAACCGTTTCAGCTCAAAGAAACAAAGTTGTAAGATAATACTTTGGAGGTCTATGGATCTTTCTCTCCCCCTCCCCAAGTTTACTTTTTAATCTAAATTAATTCATCCCTCTTGCATTGGGTATGCAATGGACAGCAAAAATTACAACGTTAAAGCAAAAGGGTGCAGAAAGAAATAGTTGGTTGACTTGCATCATTTCTGCACTAGACTATTATAGTGCTATTATTCCACTTTCAACATCCTATGGCATGCTGAGGTTTGCAGTTTAGGGAGATGCCTCAAAGGCCCCTCCCTAAGCTGCAAACCTCAGGATTCCATAGGGTGTTGAAAGTGAAATAATAGCACTATAACAGTCTAGTGTGGAAATGGCCTTAGAAGTAATCACATTGGTTCAGTGGTGAAGTCACTGAGATTGATTTCCAGTTGTAGATGACAATTACTGCTAGCCAGAATCCTGTTTGTGTCCTGTGTGTGTGTAAATTCCCTGGCAGAAGCCACTGCACATTCTTTGTCTGATGTAGAACATCCACATTCCACTTCAGATTGCAGAAGCAGAGTTGCATGTGTGGTAGCATTGCACATGTGCATTGCACAGGTGGTGCCATTGTGCATGTGGTGCCATTGTGTATGCACATGTGAGCTGTACATCAGTGTGCAAGTATATTTGGTTGTGTATTCAGGTGCATATTTGGTGTCTTGGCTCAGTTGTGCAACAGAACCATTCAACACAAGAGTTGGATAGCATAGCTTCCTATGCATAGCTGCATAGGAAGATTTGTGCTACCCAACCCTGATGCACAATCTTAGTCAATAACCCCATACACTTTATGTGAAAAGACATTCCCACATGTGTAACCTGATTCCTAATGAAAAATCTGATGACAAGAACTTGCCAGTATCATCCAATTTCTTTACCATATGGCAATGCAAACCTGTTACTCACATCTTCATGTGCCAATGTGCCTGTATGACCTGAATCTTTGGAAGCAGGAGTCATTCCAGATGAATTGTCTGAGCTCAAGATTACCTACTATGGATTTTTTAAAAAAAAAATTAGGATGAAGGTCCTATGTTCCCTGGTTCAATATTTGCCTCTCACCCAAAATTAAGAATCCTTGAAGTTTGAGATGGACACCTTCTCCAAAGAGAATTCAGAATATGTTCCCAGTCTTTCTGAGTTGGTTGTCTCTGCCTTACTTTCTGCATGTTGGTCACGAGACACCTCTTTACCCATGGAGATGCTACTACCCCAACTCTAAGGAGCCTGGACTCATCCAATGAACAGGGAGACCCTAAAGAGCACCTCCCAACTCACACCTCATTCTTCTTTATCACCCCTCCAGGAGAAGTCAGTTGTTACAGAAAGATAGTACTGTCCCTTTAACAGACAGATATAGCATTCAAGCGGGTGGAGCTTCCAGAAAGATTCTCCTGGACTGTCTCTAAAGTCTTGCCAGTTGCTCCAGGGAACAGCTTGGGTAACTTGTCTTTGGTCCAGCTGCAGGAGTGCTCTCCATGGTCCTGAATCCCTCTGGTATTGCTCTTGGAGCTGTCTTTTGGGGGCAGCTCTTGGCAGGTGCTTTATGTCATGCATCCCACATGAAACCACAAATAGACAGCATACATTCTGGAGGAATAGATGGAATGGATCAAAAAAAATATGTTGGACTACAGCTCCCAGAATCTCCCAGCCAGCACAGCCCATGGCTGGGGGATTCTGGAAGTAACTGTCTAAAAGTACCTTTGCCAACTTCTGGACAGAGGAAAGACTGGATCATGTCTTCCAAGATTGGAATAGAGGCAAAGTTCTAGTGCTAGAACTTGCTCCTTTTGATGTTTCTACAGCCCTCCTGCCTCTAACATCTGAGCTCAGATGCCAGAGGGTGAGGAAAATGGGAAAGTGAGAGGTCTGCTGTGGACAGAGCAGAGGAAGATTTCAATCCTTTACATCCAAAGCCCTTTCTACTCTCAATCTAAAGCTATGAAGCAATTTCCCTGTTGATTCTAATTTCACATGTTCTTAGTATATTTAAAGTATTATTATTGTTCTAGACCAGTGGTTCTTAACCTGGGGTCCACAGACTCCTGGAGGTTTGTGATGCCCTCACAGGAGATCTGTATAGGGTTGTCATTCATCCCAGAAAACAGGGAAACTCCCAGATTTAATAGACTAAAAAATGTTCCAGGCAGTTGATGCAGCACGTCCCAGATTCCTCACAGGTGGTAAAGTTTAAAAATGCAGACTATGATCTAGAATCTCTGCCATTTTGATAAATAAAAAAAACAATAAGTAGACAAAGAGTCACAGTTTTGAAGTGGCAAGTTCACATTCTAGGAACTCTCCAACCCACATTACAGTTACCATGCAAGAATGAGATGCCAACTGTGTTTTTTTTTTCCTGTTGCATGTTTTAATCCTCCCCCATATGTAGCAAAAGTATGTGGACACTTGTGTGCTGTAAAGACACCTTTTGTTGTGTGACATTTGTTAAAAAGGGCCACATGGATGTATAAGAAAATGCCACAGAAGAATTTAGAGCAATGCTCTCATCTCAATGCATAAGGAGAAGGGCGACCAAAATGGTGAGAGGCCTGGAAGCCATGCCCTATGAAGATAGACTTAGAGAGCTGGGTATGTTTAGTCTGCAGAAGAGAAGGTTAAGAGGGGACATGATAGCCATGTTTAAATATTTGAAGGGATGCCATGTAGAGGAAGGAGAGGGCTTGTTTTCTGCTGCTCCAGAGACCAGGACAAGGAGCAATGGATTCAAGCTGCAGGAAAGGAGATTCCACCTGAACCTCAGGAAGAACTTCCTGACGGTCAGGGCTGTCCAGCAGTGGAATGTGCTGCCTCGGAGTGTAGTGGAGTCTCCTTCCTTGGAGGTTTTTAAGCAGAGCCTTGATGGCCATCTGTCGGGAGTGCTTTGAGGGTGTTCCTGCATGGCAGGGGGTTGGACTGGATGGCCTGTGTGGTCTCTTCCAACTCTATATTTCTATGATTCTATGATTCTACAGATTAAGAAATTGCCTCAGCACAGTATGATCAGGAAGGGTAGCAGGCCATTGAGTGATGCTTCCCATTCTAGCCCATCCTTTTAACTGAAATGACATATGTCACAAAACAAAATTTGTGGGACAGCAAACAAAATTCAAACTCAGCTCATATAAGAGATATAGAATATATCTCTCAATTGCTGAAGATGACCTGGGTTGTTGTTCTTTTTCCTATAGGTGAGGGGAAGTCAGTAGCTGGGTGTGAAAAAGAATTCTGACAACTGATAGCACTTTTAACCTCTGTCCAGTTTCCCTCACCCAAAAAGCAAAAACCTTCAAAGACGGGATGTGGGGAGAAAAGCTGGGTTCTCTCATCCAAATAACAAATGCAAACACATATCCATTTCTGGACGAAAGAATCCAGTCCCCATCCCCACCCCACACCATTCCATTTAAAAATATTTTTGGCTCTTACGTCAGGTGACCTAACTGGAAGCCGAAGAAAGCCTTTTGTGATGATCTGTTTTACAAGTGTGTTCAGGTTACATTTACTGGCAGAGAGGAAGAATTCTTTCCTCATCTTCAACACTTGTTGCCCAGATGGTACAGGGTGCAAGCTATAGGAGCACAGAGAGAGACACCAGATTCATCCCCACAGGAACTTCATAATTTAAAGCCTTACTCTGGTGGAGCAAAACATGAGCATGCCTCTGAGCAAATGCAGAATGTTTTTCCTTAAGCAGAAGTTCACAATGAAGAAGACTGGAGACTGTAGCTTTCAAATGGTCTCGAGCCCTGCTGTCTTACCAAAAGAGAAATGATAACCATCTTTGCCCTTCACCCAGTATAGCTAAATGTCTTGATCTGGCCCTGGAGAACAAACTACATTCAACATATTTTCAGAACAGTTGCTCCCTCAAGTGGTGAAAGATGTCTGCTTGTCATAGCACATGGTTGTCCTCACACATTTTTTCATTTAGCATGGTTTGCTTTACTGTTGACCACTGGAATGGAAACAAGGGCTTAATCGGCAATCTTATTGTTAAATTGTGTGTCTCTGAGGAAGCCCCATTGTTGGAGGAAAAATGAATTCTCTTTAACACCTAGGGAGGGAATGCACTATTGACGGCAAAAATGCACATCTGAAGCTAAATATAGCCACAAGGTAAATTTTAAAGTCCTTGACTGCTCTAGTCTCCCCAGAATCCCTTTTTCCTGTCCTTGGAAACCAAAAGAAGTGAAAATCTATTTATTTACCTATTTATTTATTTAATCCAATGAATATCCTACCTTTCTATCATGATGGGACCCAAAGCAGCTTATAATAAAAAAAATGAAACGAAACACAATTAAAATGATATGTAATTTTAAAAATGGTGGAGAAAAGGAAACAAATCATCATATTAAAACATTTAAAATAGTTTAAAACACATGCAAAACATAAAAGCAAGGTACATCCAATCAAAGACCTGTTTAAATTAAAAGGTCTTTGGATGTTGGGAAAAAGCTATCACAGAGGGGACCAGCCAAGCCTCCTGTAGAAAATGAGTTCTACATGTAGGAGCAGTCGTTGAGAAGGTTCTCTCCTATGTCCTCACCAACTGTACTTGTGACAGAGGGGGGAAAGAGAGAAAGGCACCCTCAAAGCCCAAAGATGGTTGTTTGAATAGCAGAAAAGCCTCACATACTTCAGCCTGCATGTGTTCTCCAGCTCTTCTTCACATAGCTAATCAGAATCCCATTTCAGAAACTTCTGAGCCAGGAATTCTCAAACCATTTACTGGACCAGTAAAAAAAAAATGGTTTGAGAATTTCTGGTTCACAAAATGTTCAATAATTCCTGGCTCAGAAGTGTCTAAGGGATTATTCTAAATAACCCCCTGAAGAAGGTCTTAGGAGTACACCTAGGCCAAGATGTGTTGAACGCATTGGGCTTTCCTACTAATAAAACTACCATCTGTTGGGCCTCTTGAGATCTGTATCTTTCTCTCTTTGAAGACTTCACTGGAAACCATCGGCAGCGACAATTCACCTTCTGAGTCAGTTAGGGGCCTACTGAACAATTAAAAATCCTTGCAACCATAAGTGGACTTCCATGCTTTCCAACTCTCCTGATTTGGCAAGGACAGTCATAATTAATCCTCTGTTATCCCACTTTCTCATCTGCTTTTAAAATCCCACTACCCCTTTTTTTCTCCTCAGTTTACTTCAATTGCTGCAATCTGAATTTAAAGTACTTTGTGCTCCATTAACTCAGCAAGGGGAAGAAGAGAGATGGAGTTGAAATTTTGCCCTTCCCAGTAGGCTCAGGAAAAAGCAAACTGCTACAGTCTTGCCTAGCTTGTGTGCTCTTTCTCATTAATAACGTTTATCCTCTTGATCATAGTCTGATGTTGTTTCTATACATGCCTCCTGGCTTTCATCTGTGAAATACTGGAGGATATGGACTTCCAGATACTGACAGTCATGTTTGGGGCATGTTTGGAAGTTTGGAAGTTCAGGCAACCCCAGCAGGGTCTCAGGGGCAGAAAACTGCACACCAGACATGCTTCAATTGCTCACTCCAAGAATATATATTCACTTCAGCATCTGGTTTGACCTTGAGAACAACACTGTGCTTCTTCTATAGGTCTAATTATCATGAAGAAAATGAGAATCCAAGTGAAAAAATAAAACAAAACAAATGACTATGCTCTCTTTTCCCATTTACCAATGAATGCCTTTGTTTCTGGACACTCAATGCCAGTAATGGTGGCAATGGTACAGTCAGACATGCTGTCCGATCTTCTTTTCCTGAAGGAAGTTGGGAGATTAGTGCAGCTTCCTAGCGTCAAAGCAAGCAGAGAGCAGAAATATCAACTGTAGGAAGTACCTTCTTCTGCAGTCAGCCTTTTTTTCTCTCATAGTTCAAGGGCATGGTAGAAGGAGTAAGAAATACATCCGCCACAGGGTCACAAAACATCTGGTGTAAAGATTTCTCCCTCATTCCCTCAATAGTCTGTAATTTATCCTCTCATGTTGACTCCTGTTTTTTCCTCATCTGCTTCAGTAAATCTTGCAGCAGATACAAAAATAGCTCTGTGGATAGCTCTGTGTATCTGAATGGACTGAGAACCAGCACAGTATATTAGTCTAAAGTGTTAGATTACAACTCCAGAGACCAGGGTTCGATTCCCCACTCAGCCATGGAAACCCACTGGGTGACCTTGAGTGCATCACACATTCTCAGCCCCAGAAAAAGCCATGACAGGTTCATTGGAAACAACTTGACAGCACACAGCAATAATATCTATATGGAGTACTGGTACAGTTCAAGAGCATTACAGCCCACAGAGGTTTTGCCTTTCACTTCTATTTCACCCTGTTCTTGATCCAGTGATCTATAGATAGCTGTTGACTTACACCAAGGATGGAGACGCATGTGGCCCTCTATGGATCCCTGGACTGTAACTTCCATGATCCTTAGCCAATGTAGCCAATGGCAAAGAGTGAGGGGCTCCTGTAGTCCAGCAACATCTGGAGAGTCACACATTCCCCCATCACGCATTGTTTTGCCTTTCTACCTATGCAAATGGCAGGTAGAAAGATCCTGCATATTAGGATCCAGGGCAGTAGGTCATCTCTATCAATTCTATTAGCATCGATCAATGACTAGACTTAGGATGTAGAACTCTAGATGATATGGGGTCCAGTTTCAGTCCACTGAGCCCCACTGTGAGATGCAACACTTTCTCCTAATAAAACTGGAAATAGTTAGAAGTCTACTTCTACTTTTTTAAAAGAAAACGTTGGAAACTGTGAGTGGCATCCTGTTAGTGACATACAGTCAGGTAAGTGCAGCTTGCCTGTGTATATCTCTCTTCCTACGTAAGGTTCAGGAAGCTATTCTCCAGCCTTTTAAGCTTCATCCAAAAGCTTCCCCCAGCAATTGTCAAACCCCAGAAGGAGCTGTTGCAGCTGCTTACCTATAGGGAGGAAAGGAGAAGGCAATTCAAACAAAGAAGATGCAGCTACTGTGGGCTGCAAAGGGAAGGAAAAGGCAGGCACACTCCATCTATGAGCACACCTTCATTTGTTCCCCTTTCAGGCTGAGACCAGCTGCTGCGTCATCATCTGAGTTGCTTTATCTTCCCTTTCTCCAGCCGTGAACAGAAGCAGGCATCCCTTTGGTGGTTTTCCAGTTGACTAGGAGGAAAACCAGAAACAGCACAGGCAGAGAGTCTACCAGCTCAGCACAGGACCTCACGATTTAAATGTAAATTGTGTTTCCTAGGGCCGTCTAAGGAGATGTCACTGTTTATGCAAAGAAATTACAGCTGTTGCAAAAAATGAGGACAAGCTGCCTCTGGTCTACAGCCTTGGTGTTTCCTACTCCTCCACTGCAGATACATAAAACTGTCCCTTTTCTTTCTGTTTGTCTTTCTGCTTCACAGAAACACTGTATCCCATCACCAATACACCCAAGTGCAAAAATATGTCTTTGAGTTCCACTGCCTCCCTGAAAAATCAGAGAGCGGCTTTTGTGAACTATTATTTCACATTCTTGTTGCAGGTGGTATGTGGTGTGCTAGCATAATGGCAGAGTGTTCCTCATTTTACTCAACTGGACAAAAGGGGAACAGTGGCTCTTTCATTCTGAGGGATGAAAGTCACAGATATTAAGAGTATTCCTATGAATCACTGGTTAGATGGAGGTCTAGAACAAACACCCCCTAACAATGGAACAGGGCCTTCTTGTGAAGCTCCTCATTCTTTCAACTGGCTTTTGAAGACTTCTGAGGGCAACCTATAGAAAAGAGATAAACTATAAATTTGATCTGAAGAAAGGGCAAAGTCACTCTGTTGTGATTTCTTTTTCCCTGAAAATGTAGAATCATAGGATCTCAGAACTGGAAGGGACTGCAAGGGCCATCTTGCCCAACTCCCTGCAATCCAGGAGTACACAAAAAAAAAAAAAACCTTTGAAAGGTGCCCATCCAATCTCTGTTCAAAGACCTCCAAAGAAGGAGATTCCATCACTTTCTGAGGCAGTATATTCTACTGTTACATGCTTTTAACAGAAAAGATCTTCCTCATGATTAGGTGGAATCTCCTTTATTGTGATTTGAACCCATCAGTTCTTGTCCTTGTCTCTGAGGCAACAGAAAACAAGCTCCCTCCATCTTCTACATGACATCTCTTCTAATATTTAAAGATGGCTGTCATGTCGTAGTCTTCTGTTCTCCAGCTAAACATACCCCCCTCCCTAAGTCATTTCTCATAAAGTTCCATTTCCAGACATTTGATTAGGTTGGTTGCCCTTCTCTGGAAATGTTCCAGATTATCAATCTCCTTCCCGAACAGTGGTGCCTAGGACACAGTATTCCAGGTGAGATCAATGTACATCCATTGTGGTTGTAGGAGAATGCAACTGTAAAGAACTGGATATGGCAGTGACCCATTCAACACAGATTCCTTGTTTTAAGATGGATCAGCCATATGCAGAGCATTGATAAGTTCACTTTTTGGACTACAACTCCCAGGACCTCTGAGCCAGCCTGGTCCAGATGTCACTGATTGCTACTGGAAATTCAAAATATAGCACAAAAAGGCAACAGAATTCCCACCTTACCAGAATCAGATATTCAATGGCACACTGTCTCTAAAAATGGAGGTTCTACTAAGCTGTTACCACTATAGCAGTTGATAGACTGTGGTGACTCACTTAGACCTCATCTAGAATACTGTGTCCAGTTCTGGGCGCCTCATTTCAAGAAGGATGTTGACATGCTGGAGCATGTCCAGAGGAGGACAACCAAAATGGTGAAGGGTCTGGAAGCCATGCCCTGTGAGGAGTGGTTTACGGAGTTAGGTTTGTTTAGTTTGCAGAAGAAAAGGTTAAGAGGGGACATGCTGGCCATGTTTAAATATTTGAAGAGATAACATGTCGAGGAGGGAGCAGGCTTGTTTTCTGCTGCTCCAGAGACTAGGACAAGGAACAATGGATTCAAGCTACAGGAAAGGAGATTCCACTTGAACCTCAAGAAGAACTTCCTGACAGTCAGAACTGTTTGGCAGTGGAATATGCTGCCTCAGAGTGTGGTGGAGTCTCCTTCTTTGGAGGTTTTTAAGCAGAGGCTGGATGGCCATCTCTCGGAAGTGCCTCGATGTGGGTACCTGCATGGCAGGGGGTTGGACTGGATGGCCCTTGTGGTCTCTTCCAACCCTATGAGTCTATGGCTGTATGAGACTTTCATGAATCTCTCCAATCTTCTTTTTAAAGCATGTGGTGGAATAAGGCAGTAGAGTTCTGAAGTGGTCAAATTGAACTGGGACCTCTCCTTGCAAGTGGAAAATGAGCACAGAAAGAATGTGATTGGGCTAAAACCATTCCTCCTTGACACACTAGTTTTCTACTTGCAGGGGGATTTGGCTGTTAAGTGGGTTCAGACAAGCCCCTCCCATTCCAACATACACACACGGAGGAGATCAAGGTTACTTCTGTCCTGGACACCAGTGAATGTCATGCCTGTATTTTAGGGAGGTGAAGAATACTCATTAATATTTGCATCCTTGATGGACAAACGGAATCTCAAGACATTCTGTACAGGAAAGGGAGACCAGCCCCAGATTCAGATTGGGTCTTCATTAAGGGAAGTTTATTTGTACAAAAATAGGTGTTGTTTTTCTACACAGAAAACATGGCTGAAACCCTGATGGTGTTTTATGTACATATTAAGTTCTACTGAGAGCCAGTGTGATATAGCAGTTTAAGTGTTAAACTAGGACTCTGGGAGACAAGGGTTCAAATCCTTGCATGAAAACCTAGCAGGTGACCTTGGACAAGTCACCCTCTCTCAGCCTCAGAGGAAGGCAAAGGAAAAACCCCCTCTGAACAAGTCCTGCCAGGAACATCCAGTGATAGGTTTGCCTTTGGGTCACCATAAGTCAGAAATAACTTGAAGGCAAAAGCAGTAACAACAAAGCTCCCTTACACATATGGTTGTACTATTTTAGCCATGGCATAATGGCCATAGTCAGCTCACAGTTGTGTAAGTGGTGTCCTGCAAATGTAACTGTTGCATGTGTAGGTGCACATACTTGGACGGTCTATAACTACTTATGAGTGGCTTCAGTGTGACATTTGATGGAGTGTCACACATCATGCAATTGGCTGCATGATGTTAGCATTTAGCAGAAGGGGGTGTAACACAACCACTAGTTAACAATATAGGTATAGATTTACACTATTCAAGCATGTGATACAATCTCAATGTGGGAGCAGAAAAATGCATATTTCGTGCAAAATGCACTGATTCCTATGCAAAATACTAATATTGCACAGAAAATACATGCAGGAGAATTATGTGTGGCTTTTTGCAATGGAATTCTATGCAAATTTTGTAAAACCCTGGCTCACATCCTACTGATGAATTACAGTGATGGAAACTGACCTTATGGCACTGCAGCACACTTTTCTGGTAATCGTAAAAGTTGGAATTTTCTGCTGACCACACAAAAAGAACAACAGCAGCAAAAACAACAGCTATTATTTATATTCTCCTTTTTCCCCAATATTGGGATTCGAAGTACACAATTGTAAAAAAATAATACAATTAAAAACTCATACAAAGTGAATATTAAAATAGAAATAAACTAATTACAGTGCTAAAATTACATCTCAGTAAAGAATAAAAATGTAACTAAAAAGATGAGAGGTTCTTGAAAATTAGCATTAATTAAATTATTTGCAATATAAAAAGATAAAAAGATAACATTAAAAAGATAAAAAAAAGTTCTGTAAAAGAACTATTAAAACAATACAGCAAACTTCCAAGCTATTCTTTTAAAAACTTTCTGTTTTAAACATACCAGCACAAATTTTCCCATTGGTGCCCTCTAAACCTGGTCATTTCCTGGTCAGTGGAGAATAGGGATAGAAAGACTATTTGAAAATGTTTTTTTAAATGATCAAAAGGATGTATTTTGGATACCAAAGGAAGCTGATAAGAAGAATCCTGGATAGATGAAAATCTTCACAGTTTAAGACCAACTCTACGTAACATTCACAAGTGGTTGTTTTGCACAGAAAACAGCATCTTCTGTCCAGGAAATATCATTTTCTGTTCAGAAAATAATATTTATCTCTAAAAACATTGATTTTCGTGTAGAAATATTATTTTCTACACAGAAAAAGCTTTTTTCTGTGCAAAACAACCACATGAAAAATTTGCACAGAAATGAGTCCCAAATTGCAAACAGGCTTCAAAAACTGTGTTTTTTTCAAAGTCCTTCTCACAGTGGCACGAAAATTGCTAAAACTTCTCCTTGCTTCCTTCAAGAAGAAAATTAATGACAAATGACATCTATATCTCCCAATGTAGGACCTCAACATATGTATAGTTTTTCTGCATTTGTTTTCCATGCAAAGAAGAAAACAGTTTTGCTCATAACCATTTTGCTCATAATGCTCATTTTCCACCACCCAATATGTTTTCTACATAGGAAAATCATATATATTTTGCTGAATTCTGCTGTATTTTTCCCCAATGAAGTCCTGCAGTAGAAACAATACTCAAATATCCCCCAGAAGCCCTTGCATTCTGACAGAACAGCAAGAAAACTAACAACGTATTTGTTTTCGCATGCAATAAAATCCTATGAAATTCATGGGGCTCTCCATAAATCGACAGGTGACTTGACAGTACACACACACACAAACACACAAGAAAATAAATGAAGATTTAGATCCCTACTCAGCTCCATTGCTGAAACTTTTCGCTGTTCTAGGAAGGAGCTTTATGTACTTTTGTACATGAACCCAGATCTTCAAAAGCAGATGGGGGTGTGACAGTGGTCCACCTCAATCACAGGGTAGTGGCCAAGCTCCTACATATGTGTGTAACTCTGCTTGTATGGTTCCACTTCCTCCCACCACCCGGCAGGTATCAAGTCCTGGGAGAGCATGCTATTGATGTCCCTTACAACTAGGAAGGAGAGGAATGGGGGAGGCCATCCAGACCATAGAGAATCAGTTGGTCTCAACTTGGCCAGGGGAAAAGAAATGAGGACATGTTTTCAAACGGAATGCATCTGACTTTTCCTTCCTCCAAGAGCTCAGAGCAGCAAGATCTTCCTAGCTGGAATTGACTTTCCCCTCTGTTGCCTTCCCTTTGATAACAAAATGCAGCACAGTTCCTGACTTTTCCTTCCCCCAATAGCTCAGAGCAGTATGATCTTCATAGCTGGAATTGCCTTTCCTTCTCCCTCCCCTTCCCTCTGATAACAAAATGCAGGAGGCTTGATGGGTGCTGGGTGGTGGGAGTTTTTTGGACAAAGTGCAAGGACAGGAGAACAGCCCTCTGTGCCCATCCCAAAAAGCATAGGTAGGTCATTAACAGGATTCTGGCCACTAAATGCATCCCTGTAGACCCTTGCCCTCCCATTTTTTTTCAATATGCAAGGCGGTTCTCTGAACTCTTATCCACAAACAAGAATTACAAATGTGAACTGCCCTCACCTTCATAGTGGAATGGTAAGATTTCCCCCCACACACACTGATTCAAGACTCTACCACATTGTTAAGCCACATGAGTAGATGTGAGATAGAACACACAGTGTGGGGTTGTTGTTTTTAGCAGCCTTTCCCGGTGGGGAGCATAACATGTACCAGACCTTACTGAGTATCACTTTTAAACTTTGAAGTTCCACAGAACTCAAACATTCCAAGAGAACTGAGTTTCATCTGGTTTTTCAAGCAACCATAAATCAGTCCAGATGCCTGCAGAGGGTTCATGAACCACCGTAAACATCTCAGTGAACCCAAGTTCCATATCAGGAGTTTGCTTGGCTCAAGATTCCATTGCTAATATTCACGGCTGCTCTGAGTAGGAGAACATCTGGGCCAGATCCGTCCTGTGATGTACTTTCATTGGTAATAAAAAGTTCCTGTATCACAAGTGAGTTTTAAGCAGGAAAATTCAAGCTACTGTATAGCCAGGCTGGAGAAACAGTACCACTCAGGATGTCAATTGACTCCAGTTCCCATCAGCCCCACCCAGCTTGGTTGGGTGGTAAGGAATGTTGAGAACTGTAGTTCATCAACATCTGGAGGGGCATGGGTGCCCCACAAGTACAATGCAGTTTAATATATCCATACTTACTTGGACCTAAGTGTGCAATGGGGCTTTTCCTAAGTAAGTGCACATGTGATTGCACCCACATAGCTCAATCACATACACATTTACTTGGAATGAACTCCCATTAAGCCCACATTTAATGGGTTGGATGCAAAAGTTTTTTCTTCTTCTGATTGAAGCAGTTTGAAGGGGTTGTCAGCAATGCAAAATGGTAACTGGGGTGGATTTGGGGCCTCAGGAGACATGCAGGAATCAGTTGCATCTGATGGGATTCCATGTCAGTGGAGCAGTAAATCCACTCTGGGTTTTAGACTGAACTTTAAAAGAGCTATTCAACATACTGAACACTATCCTAAAAGGATCTCATCATTTTTGATTGCTTCTTTCAAGTTTGGACTAAAACTCAGAATGGGTTCACTACCTCACTGACATGGGAGTCACCAGTCTCTGTTGTGAATATTAACTTCACAGCAAGAACTTTTCTGCCATCCCCCAAAGCTGAGTTGACTTTAATGTATTGTTTATTTCAGAAACTCCAACAGTTGATGCTTCATCTTTCTGCCAAGCCATTCATCTTCTCCAAAAAAACATTATCAGTCTCTGTTAAAATGTGTGCACAGCTGTAGTGTTTGATGGCATTGGATGGATTGCCCTGTATTAAACATTTGTAATTGTTTTCCATTGGACAGTGACCTGAATTCAAAAATGTCTTAATGACAGCTGATGCCAACAGGATATCCCACTGAACAAAGATCCTGCCATGGGGAAATTAACAGGGCTTAGCTTACATAGATGAGGAATCTACCCAATTACCATTTGCAAAATGAAAAAGTCATATAATTGGAAGTTCCACCCATGAAGTATGGGATGATGATCTTTACTGGCCTGAATCCTAGTGTTAGAGTAAACCCATTTTTACCTACAAGCTGACTCATCACCCAGCAATTGCTTCAATGGCTCTATGCCAGATGGGGAGAAAAAAGAATCTAATTTTTGTGCTTCTGACGCCCCTGAATTTTAAAAAATTCTCCCACACACTCCCAAACCCAAACTGCCCCCCAAGTACCTCTGTACTTTGCCATATGTTGGCCAAAATGGTGTCTGGAAGCGATCTCACATTACTTCTGGTTGCCACTTCGGCTGACATGCAGCAATTACATTATGGGTGGTGCAGCCCATGGGGAGTTGGGATGAAAATTAGTCCCACCACCTTGTACAGTTGCCCACCACTGGTCTACTCTAATTGGGATCAACCAACAGGATTCAGACCATTACCATTACTACTAGGCATAGCAGTTCCAGGTTTGAGAGTGATGTAGCCAGACACCTCTCTGGTTCTGCCTGCTTCCAATGAAGCATGGAATGGCTGTATGGGGCAGTTTCAGGGGCCTTACAGAAAACCATGGGGGGCGGGGTTAGGTGGAAAGGAATTCCAATCTATGCAGCACATGGAAAAGGACATCTATACACATTAGCAACACTTATGTGCATGTATGTCCTTAAGAGAATTCTGGCCTACAGATGGCATTCTGGCATACAGAGGCATAAATCAACCATTCACCTGCATATGTCTTTTTTGGTCTTGTTGCAGAGGTTGGTACACCCTCCATTCCTCCTCATGAACTAAAGCTTCCCCCTTGACTTACCATAGGCCATTTCCGCACTAGCCTATTATAGCGCTATGATTCCACTTTCAACATCCTCTGGAATCCTGGGGTTTGCAGTTTCGGGAGGGGCCAGGTGGCCCCTCCTGAAGCTGCAAACCCCAGGATTCCAGAGGAGGTTAAAAGTCGAATCATCACACTATAACAGGCTAGTGCAGAAATGGCCATAGACTCACTGCAGGCTGCCCCCTAGGATGATACTGTGCTTGGTAAGAAGCAAAAGGAAAAGCATCTGGCTATGTCCCTGCAGTCAAAGATGAAAGGATTACATCATCCACCGAGACCTCTGGGGGACACCAACAGACCTCAGCAGATGATGGGGACATAATCAGATGCTCCTCTGATCTCTCATTGGTCTCACCAGGCATGAACTGGCAGTGGGACAGGGCTGCAGGGAGTCTACAGTAAATCAGTGGATGACCAGATGTAGCACTGTTCTGCAAGGGGAATTGCCATGCTACACTGGACCATACAGGATGGAAGATCCTGCCTCCCCATATATGAGCCTGCCCCAGACCCTGAGGTTCTCAGTACAGGCCCTTCTCTCAGTCCCACCACCTCCATAGCCACATCTGGGGGGAGATGTGAGACACTACAATGGTCACAATGATGGCTGTTGGTTACTCCCACATTAGCTGGAGAGTGAATCCACTGTCAAATTGATTGACTTAAAATGGTGGTGCTGAAGAAGATTTTTATAGATACCATGTAAGGCAGGCAAATAAATGCCAATCAAGTCTTAGAAGCCAGGATGACTAAACTGAGACTGTGGTACTCTGGGCATATGATGTGATGAGGTTACTTATTAGAAAAGATGATAATGCTTGGTAAAGTGGTAGGCAGTAGGAAAAGAATAAGGCTGTATTACAAGCAGATAGACTCAATCAAGGAAGCCACAGCTCTGAATTTGCAAGACTTTAGCAGATCTTATAACAATAGGGTTTGTCTTGGAGGTGTCTCAAAGACTTGATGAAAATTAATAACATTTAAGGTGTACAAACTATTTTGGGTATAGGGCTCAGCACCACAGAAAGATCCTTTAAAGTTTGCACTGAAACCCATAGCGGATTTGCCACCTACCAAGTGGCTTTGGGTACATGACTATATTGAAGCCATTTCTGCACGAGCCTGTTATAGCACTTTGATTCCACTTTCAACATCCTCTGGAATCCTAGGGGTTGCAGTTTCGGGAGGGACCAGCCAGATGTTGAAAGTAGAATCATAGTGCTATAACAGCCTAGTGAGGAAATGGCGAAGACAAATACTGTATAGTTGCGGGGCCCTAAGCATTACATTATGAATCCTAAAACCTGGGTATTTAACTGTTCCCAGGTCTTAGCAATTTACTTGTTTACAAAGTGAATCCACCAGCAACTTTTCAAACAAATCCAATTTTAACACTAAGCTGTCATACTTCTTTAAGGTATAGAAATGCAATAATGAGTAGCAAGCACTCAGGAAATTTTCAACTCCCTGTTCCCTTTGAAAAAGGACAGTAATTTATATTAAAAATAAAATGAGAGGAGATGATTCATTCAGCATTTATGAACTAGTTTACACAATAACATCTTTGCTTGAATTCCTGTTCTGTCACCACATGTTCTGCATCTCCATATGCTCAAGGATTTTCTTTGAGATGGATCACACTGAAGCAAACTAGTTGAAGTGTTCAAGAAAGCCAAGATACTCCACTGGATTCACTGCATTTCTCCCTCCCTCCCTCCCTCTCCTCCCTCCCTCTCTCCCCCACACATACACACACACTCACACTTATTAATATAATAATATAATTAAAATAACTTTTTAGAACTCAGCCAATTAAGCCCAAACAGAAGATGAAGGAGGACAATTTTTTGAGGGTTTGGATGTTTATACTGTGAGCCAATGTAGTGTGGTAGTTTGAGTGTTGGACCCAGAATCTGTGAGGCCAGGGTTCAAAACCCCTCTCAGCAATGGAAGACCACTGGGTGACCTTGAGCAAGTGACACTCTCTCAGCCTCAGAGGAAGGCAAAGGCAACCCCTTCTGAACAAAGCTTTCCAAGAAAACCCCATGACAGGTTCCCCTTAGGGTCACTGTTAAGTTGGAAACAAATTGAAGGTGCACAATAACAAATGTTTATACTGGATTTATACAATTATGAATGATACAGTGATAAGTTATCTCATAGACTACACCCCTTAAATTACAGGTGGGAATCATGAGTTGCAGCTGACCCTGGCCTGCATAGCCAGTAGTAAGGGATACTGGGAGTTCAAGCAAGGAGGTTCATATGATGCCCATTTCTATTTTACACAGAAACCAAACTACAGTTGTTTAACACTACTGAGCAACACGTCTGCAGGACAACAGTGTATTAGACAGGAGTTTCCAAGTTAGTGTGAACTGTGGTAGAATAGGAAGGATTAAGCCCTTTGGGAAGCAAAGAGGCAAATATTAAGGTAAAAGTCTCAAAATTCACCAGTGCCAATTTCAAGCTATGTATGCTTATTCCCCCATTCACTTGAAAGACACCATAGCCCATGAGACAGTGCAATTGAGAGTAATGTATTTGCTGAAGTTTCTTTAAGACTACAAAAATCATACTGCTTTTTGACTGGGCTATTATATATTAAAATAAACAATCAGACAGCCTTAGAGTGAATAGTTAAATGAGCACTGGGAGATGGCAGTTGCATTCCAACTAGAGAAGTGGATTTCCCCAGGAAATCATTGTAGCTGAGCCAGGAAAATGGAATCACAAATGGGAGTTCTCCAGCAGGTTTTGCACATCCCTAGTAATATCTGGACAGAAAAGTTATGGAAAGAAAAGCATGCAGAATTTTAATACCGTATGAGGTAAGGTTTTCCTAGACATAGGCCCTTTTTGCATGGCATTTGCCATGCAAAAGGGCCCCTCGAGCATTGCGTGAATGTGAGGAGAGGTCCACACAATGCACTCACAATCGCGCGATGCTCCAGGGGCTGACAGGTGCCAACCGCACACTTTTTCATTTTCGGCTCTGCATTGCTCCGGAGCCCCGCATGCACTTGCCATGCATGCGGAGCTTCACAGCTGTGGCACTCGTGCTTCCTGCGCCAGCGCAGCCTGGGAAACTCCCAGGCTGCACTGCAGAAGGAAGAGGTGGGGCTCTCACACGAGCAAGCGGCAGCTGCGGAGCTGAAGGAACCGGGATGCAAGAGCCTCTCGTTAGAGGCTGCTCAAGCGATTCCTGCACCCCAGCACCATGAAAGGTGCGTTGCAGAAAGGGCCACAGAAAAGATTGGTCAAATTCCTTTATAGCTGAAAAGCAGGGCAAATAGAAGTCCAGGAATTCTGTGATGAGACACCAGGGTACGCAATTCAAAAGCCGCATTAGTAAACTGCAACAAATATTTCAGATTAAAGGGCAACTCAGAATTTGTGTCATGTCTGTTGACATCAGGCAGACTAATGACTACCCAGTACTGGAAAGATAATAAATCATCTTCCTGAAAAGGATAGCTATTTATAAATCTTCAGATATCCTCATATAATGGAGCACAAATTGTCACAGAAGTGACAGAGGTAGGGTGAGTTTTAAAGTGGTGAAGGGAAAGCCAAAAGGATTTTCCCTGCCAGCCCCTTTTCCATGGCCAAAAAACAGAAACTAAAACAAAACATCTTCCCCCAGGTCAGCCTGCTTTACGTTGTTGTTGATGATGTTGTTGTTGCTGTTGTTGTTGTTGTTGTGTGACTTTAACTAGCTTCCAACTTATGGTGACCCTAAGGAATCTATCATGGGTTTTTGAGAGGCTGAGAGTGTGTGACACGCCCAAAGTCACCCAGAGGATTTTCATGGCTGAGCAGAAAATTGAAAGCTGACCTCCAAGATTGTAGCCCAATGCTCAAACTACTACACCATGCTGGGTCTTACTTTTCACCTGGGCTATTTTTCCATGGCATCGCAGCCCCACTATAGGGACGGGATGGCTGTGATCCACAGGTCATACTTTCTCATGATGTCATCGTGGTCCTGCTGCCATCCCGTCCACACATGCTGCGATTGTGGGATATTTACCTAACAGATTAAATCCGTTAAGTGCCCACGATCGCATGACACTCCCATACTTATCTGCCATGCAGAAGGGCAGGAAGTGTGATGGAGGAAAGAGCCCAACTGCACTGAGGAAGGCAGAATTGTGTCACTCACACTCCCTTCCACAGGAAGCCAGTTGGGTGCAGAGGGGAGTGTTCCTGTTGCACTCCCTTCTTGGTAAAAGTTCTGTTGGGATTGCAATGGGACGACACAAGAGTGGAAACACGACACGTGCAGAACGGGGATGGTTGTGCAAATAGGCCATTTCTGCACTAGCCTGTTATAGTGCTATGATTCCACTTTCAACATCCTATGGAATCCTGGGGTTTGCAGTTTCGGGAGTGGCCAGCTGGCCCCTCCCGAAACAGCAAACCCCAGGATTCCATAGGATGTTGAAAGTGGAATAATCGCGCTATAAGAGTGTAGTGCGGAAATGGCCTTAAAGTGGATCCACCCATTTGGAAGCCAATTTTTGAGGGGGTTGGATTGGGTAACAAGGATAACAGGTGAGAAACAATTGAATCAAAGTACTTGTCACTACAGATAACAGTGTGAACAAGTTGACATTTTTGCTTCTTGCAGAGCAAACTATCCGGGATCTCATTGCCCAAATGGAAATTGCATGTTCTGGATGGGGGTCCCCTCATGCACATTGGGTCTCCATGGCGATCCCATGCTACTATACTCACAGTGGTTTCTGCTCAATAGGATCATAGCCTAGGGCCTCAATCCAGTGGCTATGCACCTCTCTCTGGGCTTAATGGAGCCAACCATAATGGAATATTGCAAATATAATCACAATTTACATCCTAATATATTTCTAACAACCATACAATAAAGTATATAATAGCTTTGACACAAATCAACTGCTCCCGAAGACCCACACATCCCATGAGGTGTCAGTGCAGGACCTGATTGTAGGATTTTTCTTCCTATGCTGCTCAGTAGTACTGTAACATTTAGATGCAATCTTAAAGTCCTAAATGGAAAAAAAAGGTACAAATTAGAAGCAAATGCAATATAGAAATTCCACTACAAAGTATTCATAGAATCATAGAACCATAGAGTTGGAAGAGATCACAACAGCCATTGACTCCAACTTCTTTACATGCAGGAATATATACTCAAAGCACCCCTGGCCAGCTGGCCCCTCCCAAAACTGCAAACCCCAGGATTCCATAGGATGTTGAAAGTGGAATCATAGCACTATAATAGGCTAGTGCGGAAATGGCCTAAGACATCATGAGGAAAGTGACAGTCAGCATGTGGGTTAAGCACAGCCTCCCACCTGTCTAATTTCTGCTATTGCGCCCTCCTCTGCCATTTTGCAGCTGTTCAGCAGAGACCTTTCTTCTCAGACACAGAGACTGGAATCCTGTTGGGGGATTATGCTAGCTTAACTCCTAATTATGCACATACCAGGGGTAGGGAAAGTGCAGGCTGTGGACCACATGTGATTGCAAAGTACTCACCAAAGATGTCTAAGCTCCCACACACAGACTTATTTTTTTCCCCAAAAAATATCTGAGCTGATATTCAGGCGATTTTCTGCTCTGCAATGGCCCCAAACTGCCCCAAAGCCACATAGAAATTTCTGACTTCACTGATTCATGCCCCTAGAGGCCTCCAGTTCCCCATACAATGAAAAGATTGCCAAAATCAGCTGAAAATTTAGTATATGAGAGCCAAAAGTGACACTGAGTTGCTTCTGGTGCTTGTATTTATATTCTCTAAAGCCTCCAAGGCCCTCTTCTCTGCTTCCTAGCCATCACTCACCTGTGTTCATCCTTACAGGGGAAACTTCCATTCTCCTCCCTGCTGCACTCCCACATCCAGACATATTCTGATCTCACAGCACAACTCATTCACAATAGCCAGACACTCAAAATCTCTGAAATAGACACGCACCCCAAATTTCTCAATGAATAAAAATAGCCCTACCTTAACTCAGGATCAAACTAAATGTTAAGGGGAGAGTATGTTCCCTTCAACTGCCCCCCCCGACACACTTTTCCCTTTCACAAAGTGATTTCCTCAATAATGCATACTTTAGCAATCAGACCTGCAAATTAAACCATTTTCCAGCTATGTCATCTGCCCCCATCAGACTCCTCTATTCTCTCTGAGCTTAGCTCCAGTCCTCATAGTAGATGGAGATGAGAATGGGTTATCCCAGCAAGAGTCAGTCGTGGTAACATTTTTTCTGTTGAAGTACAAAATATTTGGAGATGAGTTGATTTTGAATGGACAGTCAATATCTATTTACTTTAGAGAAGACCCTTTGCTGGGAGAGATAAAACTGAAGGATCATAATAATTGCCTGATTTTTTTTTTATTCCCATTACGTCATGGTTATGGCCACCTTCATGACAAATGGCTGCCCTTCCAAATTTACCACTATATAACTGCCCGTAACTTTGAGTTCTCATCTCCTTTTGGCACAGCCAAGACAAATCCATCCTAGAAACAAGAATGTTGGGCTAATTATTTTGTTTAGATTTGGTGTTGTTAGCTAGTCTTCGCTAAGCTTCCTCACAGAGCCAAAATACAATAGTCACCGGTTGTTGCCAAATCTAAAGGAAATACCATTGGACCTACTATGGATTGGGGTCTTATGGTTTCTTGGAAGGCTCTTTTCCTCTGTGAGAAATATCCTTTGTACATGGAAGGGAGTGCATGTGGCATACGCATCCTGTTTTCAGATTCCTGCTCACAGCAGTGGAACAATGGAGAACAACAAGACCTTTGCATGAACTTTCTCTTTTGGACTTCCATGTAGGGTTAGGAGAGAATTCACTTTGAGAGCCACTCCTTGTCAGCATTGATAAAATTCAGCTAGATGGAACCTGCATCTAGCCAATAAGGCAGGCTCCTATGTTCCTATATCTAAATATGATGCAAATCTGCACCCTTCTTTGTCCTCCTTTTTAAAGTGATGCCTCTTCTCTTTGGGATGTTGTGTAAATGACCACCATATTCAGAATTTAAGCAAATTTCCAGTTTTGTCATGCAAATTTAACATTTCAAAGTCAGAATGGAAAATTTTAGTGTCCAACCCTAGAATGACAAGATGAGACATATTAACACTTGGTTAAATAAGGGTCATTTTATTTAACCTAAAACTATTTACATTGACTTGGCCTGGAAATGAAGCAAGGGAGGAAGCAATTTGATTTAGGTCCAGTTGAGGCCAGGTTTCACTCCATTGGCTACCTTCTCAGCCTTCCCCTGGGTGAAAGACCTGATCCCAGAGGGCAAACTTGGGTTGCTCCCTAGCTGATGATAATTGTAAGGTGAATCCAGCGGGCTCCCACCAAAGCCCCAGGACCCTATAAGTGAAACCCTAATCCTTGATTAGCCTCAAGGGTAGCGTCTGTCCCCAGCCAGGGTCTCAGAACATTAAAGAGGAAGCTTCAGAGCCACACACTACACCCAAAGGGGGTGCCAAAGGTGCACACCAAAAACTTATATCTCACCCCACTACCTGCCAGGTGACTGCCTATTTAATGGTTGTACCCAGAGCCAATAGCCCAGTTCCCTCTGCTACAATATGGGGTCGGCAAAGAGCCCCTTGGTAAACAAGGGGGGGAAATTCCTACCTAGCCCCAAAGTGACCCATGATCACACACTGCACTGAAGGCAAGAGGGTGGGCCACGTTGCACAGATCCAAAATGAGGACACTTGCAGGGCAAGCAGGCCTTAAGTAACCTACTGTTCCATCCCTGTCATGGGATGCATTCCAGCATCCTGCGCCAAACACAAAGCATTCCGATCTCTTCTGGGAAGGCCACCAAATCACTACCCTCCTCCACAGCATTGGTTGGTGCCATGCAGGTCCAGGTAGGTATTGCCTTAAAATCTGCATATCTTCCATTTGTTATCATCTTCTGATTGTTTTGACTTTGGCATGAAGTTTGTACCAAATTTCACAAGGCACCAGATACTGGAAAGCATTGCATTGCACATCAGCTATTGAACTATCAATCAATTATTGATCAAATGCAGATGTCCACTATTCAGCAGATTTTCATGTACAGTATTCATGTACGGTGTAGAACAGGTAGATGGAAAGTTCTTCTCTTCCATAATACGAGCATCAGGAGTCTTCCATTGAATTTGCTGGCTGAAAGACTCAGGAAACATTTCTTCACACAGCACATAGTGGAACAGTGGAATTTGCTACCACAAGATGTACTGATGGCTGCCAACTTGGATGGCAGCAGCTACTATTGCTTCTTCATCCACTTCTCCTCCTCCTCCTCCTTCTTCAATTTCAATTAAAAACTCTCTTGTTTTCCAAAGTTTTTTGGAGTTTTAGTTTAATATTGTTTTATAATTTTGCATAGTTTAATTACATGTATTTGCTGGTTTGCTTTATAATGGGTATATATATATATATATATATATATATATATATATATTATCTGGATACTTTGTTTTAGAGTTGTATGGTATAATTTTATTACTCCTTCCTTCCCATTGTATTTGTGTGTGTATACATATATTTCAGATTGTACGCCATTGGCAGGATTCGCTATTTTTGGTTGCTTTATTTGAAATGTGCCAGGTACATAATTCTCTCACTTATATTCAACAGGTTCTCAAGGTCGCTTACAAAAATATAAAATGCAGATAAACACATGGAGAGGCAGGAGTGAAACATACAAAAAGTTTTTGCTAAAATTTTGCTAAACTATCTGTAGAATTAAAAACATTTAAAACAAACCCATTTTTAGAAAGACAGTTTTAAAAATGAATAGAGCTGCACCTATTAGATGCCTTTGCAATCCGATCCTAAAAACCTGTCAGGACAGGAGAGTTTTCTCCTGCTGACAGAAGGACAGCAAAAGAAACACTATCCTGCCTGCAAAGGGAATTCCAAATCCTGGAAGGAAATGCTGAGAAGGCCCTCTCCTGTGTTCCCACCAATCACGCCTGTGAAGGTAGTGGAACCAAAAAAAGGTCTCCAAAGATCTTAGAGCTCAAGAAGGCTTGTATGGGAAGATATGGTCTGTTGGATGACCTGGGCCTAAGCTATCTAGAACTGTCTAAGTCACAGCCAGAACTTTAAACAATACTTGGGAATGGAGTGGCAAAGAATAGAGCTGTTGTAACAACGTTAACATGGCCCAATCTGGCTGTAGTTCTGTGGGTCAACTGAATGAGGACTCTTGCATTTGAGGTTTCTGAGCACTTTACAAATGCAGACAGGCATAAGGGAGGTTCTTGTTGTTGTTACCGTTGGTGTTGTTGTGTGCCTTCAAGTCATTTCCAACATGTGGCAACCCTAAGGCAAAGCTGTCATGGTTTTTTTGGGGTCTGAGAGTGTGTTATGCATCCAAGATCACCCAGTGGGTTTCCGTGGCCAACTGGCGAGTCAAATCCTGGTCTCCAGGGTCATAATCCAAAGTTCAAACCACTACGTCATGGTGGTTTTCTAAAGAGGATGTTACAGTAGTCCAAATGTGATGTAAAAAAGGCATGTGTCTTCAAAGTAGCAGTGGAACATTCATGGAGAATAAAGATATTAATGACTCTTAGAACATTTCTGCACGACACTCTTATAGCGCGATGATTCCACTTTCAACCTCTGATGGAATCCTGGGGTTTGCAGTTCTGGGAGGGGCCGGCTGGCCCCTCCCAGAACTACAAACCCCAGGATTCCATCAGAGGTTGAAAGTGGAATCATCGCACTATAAGAGTGTTGTGATGTTACTGCCATGGCTGAGCCACACTTAAGGTGACATAGATATCATTTTGATATCAATAATTTGACTCTCTTCCACCACCCCTCTCCACGTGTTTGTGAGGCCCCTGGACAAGCACAGAACTAGGCTCAGTCACTAAATGCTGCAATATCCCAAAACAATACAGGCAGGCCAGAAATAGCCAGATCACTGCTTTAGGAGACCTCTCTGCAAACACCCTTATTATGTATGCATGCTGCTTACAAAGAACTCCCTGCTCCAAGCAGGCAACCTGGCAAGCTGAATACTCAACTGCCAAGCACTGAGCATTTGCATACTATCTACCTCTTTGTCAATTCAGACCTAACTCAATCATGCTAAATTTTGACCTTTCCAAAGCTTTGTCTCGTGCCCGAACCTCAATGTTTTCCTCAAGTATGGAATAGCCTGTAGCCACATTTCTCCCTATAAAAACCCCTGATTCTGAGACCTTCCTCGGATCGCTCCTGAGTTCCATCCCATCTTGCCGCTGCTCTGCTTGGCAAGCCTTCCCCTCAGTCATATTGGCTGAGACTGTGCAACTTCGGACCTTCGCAGTGGCCTATCCGGGCTTCAGGACAGGTGTCGTACCACCCAATTCAACAATCCCTTTCAAAAATCCCTCTATCCCACTCCAATTTTTATTTTCTATAGTTATGTGTGTGAATGTGTTGCATACACTGTTTGCCTGTATTTAATAAATATCACAATTATTCTTAAACTTGGTGTGCTCCTTGGCTTGGCCTGACCCCGTAGACATTGGGTAAAAGATTCTGCTGCGTTGCCCTGCCTCTCGCATTGCTAGCTTGTGCTCTTAGCTAATTTCCCCAAACTTGTTTAATTGTCAGTGCATTTAGGTGTCCCTCATGGGATCCCCAGTAAACAGGGTAACAGTGCGGAAATGGCCTTAGTCATGTTAGTTCTGTAATAGTCTGCCAGAGACAATATGTCTATCAATGCCAGCTGCAAGGGAATTTGCTGTTGCATTCATGTCCTGCCCATACCCTCCTTCCCATAGCCATCCAATTTTCCAGTGTTGGAAAAGAATTCTGGACAAGATAGGCCTTGGTTAACAATGATCTTAGATTCTTAACATCAACATTTGAAGAGGAAATTCCAAAGAGACTTTTTGGAAGCAGATGCCCTTTGGTCACTTTTAATGATACCCTCAGTTAGCCAGTAGGTGTCTCTGTTGAGCAACTTTTAAGAAGATAATGTTTTTTGTACCAGGGGTGATGGGCACTCTATCATAGGATGGAGTATACTAACTTGTTGAACAACACAGGCTAGAGTAAGCCGTGTCCTGGCCTCCCATCTGGTACAGCACAGTAGCCAGTAGCCCATCAAGATGTGGCCTTGCTCCATTTCAGACCTATACAGAGAAAGACAAATCAGGCAAAAGGGAAGTGTTTGTGCAGAAAACTGAAACCATAATCTGGATGTCTGTTAACAAATTAGGATCTATTTTTTTTTAATTTACCAGCCTCAAGATGGTTTATGCCTATGTCTTGCAGTGTGATCTTCTTTTACCTTAAGCACATCATATCAGAGATAAACAGAGTTCTTATTCTGGTAAATCCTCATACATAAAGCATGAATCATTCCTGAAAATATGGAGAAATCTTAGCGTTAAGTCCTGCCTTGCATTCAGCTACTTCGTTTTTATGAAGCTAGAAGAAAACATCTATACTCCAGATTGTAAACCTGCTTATAGCTGTTTTTTTTTTTTTTTTAAGTGTAATGACTCCACAAAATGTTTATGTGCTGCAGAGAATTCTGTTTGTAAAGAAGTATAGACACTGCTGTGGGTCCTAAAATCTAACTGCTAAATAGCTGACAGAAACCCATTTTTTGCAATAATGGGACTCCTATATAGTACCAACATCACTGAATCCCAGTTTCCCAATACAAGCATACCTTAAGTTTAAAAAGCCCTCTTTGACAGTGAAGTTCCTCCTCCCCCCAAAAAAATATTTTTATGCCCACTCAGCCTCCCTTTCTCCTCATCTTCTGTCCAGCTAAAAGTTTTTAGCAGCATTGCCTTTGGCTACCTGATAAGGGTGGGGTGGAAAAACACGGTCTGGATGTTGCGGTGCAGCAGCTTCTCAGTGCAATGCAGTAAAGTTTCAGCTGGGAAAAACTGAGATTCTATTCTAGCTGATCCTACTGTAGCAATATGTATCTGCCCACAGCAGGGAAGATGGACAGCAGCTGCCCCCAGAATCTTTTACTGAACACACACAAACAGAAAAACAAAGAGAAAAAAGGAGAGCAGATAAGACTGCCTCCCCAACTCCCCATGCCGTTATTTAAGAAAGCACAGATCTAGACATCCAGTCAACAAAATGAAAATCATAAGAAAACTAGAAGCTGGTGAAAGAAAAGCTCACCACCGGATGCATTTTGGAAGAAGCCTTCAAGCGATCTCTATAATGTTCAAAATGTTTTTTGATTATTTACATAAGGTTTATCTTTCTTATGTGTGTACTTTTTAGTTTTGCATAAAACAAGTTGAAGTGATATTTTTTGTGATGTAGGAACCTATACCTATTCCTTTCATGTTATTTCTGCCCCGGAACCAATTTTTCTGTTAAAGTCCAGAAACACATCTATTTTGTAACTGAGGTATATTTGTATCTGTATGACACCTAGGTCAGAATCCTGTTGATGTCTTAGATATGCAAACTTTCCCTTATGGAAGTGGTTGGATATTTCTGTCCATTGCAGAATGGCTGCGTTCAGTTAAAGGTTGTGGATGCCTTGTGCATTTAGTTGCACATTTGGTGGCTTGGCTCAGTTGAGCAGTGTTCGGATCAAGCACGAGAGTCATGTAGTAGCAGCTTAGGGAGCTGGGGATGTTTAGTCTGCAGAAGAGAAGATTAAGAGGGGACATGATAGCCATGTTTAAATATTTGAAGGGATGTCATGCCGGGCTCATTTTCTGCTGCTCCAGAGGCTAGGACAAGGAGCAATGAATTCAAGCTGCAGGAAAAGAGATTCCACTTAAACCTCAGGAAGAACTTCCTGATGGTCAGAGCTGTCTGGCAGTGGAACATGCTGCCTCAGGTTGTGGTGGAGTCTCCTTCTTTGGTGGTTTTTAAGCAGAGGATGGATGGCCCTCTGGCAGGAGTGCTTTGATGTGTGTTCATGCATGGCAGGGGGTTGGACTGGATGGCCCCTGGGGTCTCTTCCAACTCTATGATTCTGTGAGTGGAATTAACACCTAACTCAGCATGCAGAGGTTTACACTACACAACCCCAATGCAGGATCTTGCTATTAGAGTGTTTTATGTGAACAATAATAGCTAGTTTCTGGGACCAATTCAAATGGTTGGTTTAATTTATTACATTTATGTCCCATCCTTCTTCCAAGACGTTCTCGTAAATTAGAGTGCCTTAAGACAGCCTATAGCGTTCAGGTGAGGTGAAAGATGCTGCCCTACCACTGGTGATGAAGCAGAATTTGACTACTGGCCCAACCACCTTCTGCAGGCATAAAGAGGGGATACCCTTTTCTCTTTAACCTCATGCAACCCAATGGCCATTTCCACACTGCACTGTTATAGTGCTATTATTCCACTTTCAGCATCCTGTGGAATTCTGAGGTTTGTAATCTACTGAGGCCAAAGAGTTCTCTGGCTGAGAATTCTAAGTGCCCCTCCCTAAGCTGCAAGTGGGATAATAGCACTATAACAATGTAGTGCAGAAATGGCCTGTGTGTTGGGCCAACACAGATTGCATGGCTTTTCCATTTTTTTAAATTCTTAGCCATCTTGGGCAGAGCTTGCAAAAGCTACTTTTTTTTTTAACAATAGCTGCCAGATTCCCTGTGATATTAAAGACTCTGAGGGGAGAGGGAAAAGTTGTTCTGTTTATTAGAGAAATTATGGTGGAGAATGGCAATGTAGGTGATATACAGTAAATGTAATAAGGGAAGAGATATACTGGGAATGGGTGAGAGTATGAAATGTTGGGACTGACAGGGGATTGCCTGGGTGTTTGGGATGTTAAGAAAATCAGTGTATAGGAGAATTATGGGGAGGTAGGGATTAGTTAGACTCAGGACAGCTATTTAGGCTCTGTTAGGACCATGAAGAGATAAGGAAAGGCTAAGTAGCTTCAGTTAGGCTTTAGATGCATTAAGGAATCTAACTTATGTTGCTGTTGGTCTTATGTGTTTTCATTTCCAACTTACAGTGACCTAAAGGTGAACCTATCATGTTGTTTTCTGGGACTGAGAGTGTGGGTGATGCATCCAAAGTCACTCAGTGATTTCCATGGCTGAGCAGGGAATCAAACCCTGATCTCCAAGGTCATAGTCCAACCCTCAAAGCATTACACTACGATGGCTCTCACAACTGTATGTTGTACTTCCGTTTAATAAATGAGCAGTGGAGTATGGTGTCTAGATCATGAGAAGTAATGGTGCCACTCTATTCTGCTTTGGTTAGGCCTCATCTGGAATACTGTGTCCAGTTCTGGGACACCTCAATTCAAGAAGGATATTGACAAGCTGGAACATGTCCAGAGGAGGGAAATCAAAATGGTGAAGGGTCTGGAAGCCATGCCCTATGAGGAGCGGCTTAGGGAGCTGGGTATGTTCAGTCTGCAGAAGAGAAGGTCAAGAGAAGACATGATAGCCATGTTCAAATATTTGATGGGACATCATGTTGAGGAGGGATCAGGCTTGTTTTCCACTGCTCCAGAGACTAGGACAAGGAGCAATGGATTCAAGCTGCAGGAAAGGAGATTCCACTTGAACCTCAGGAAGAACTTCCTGATAGTCAGAGATGTCTGGCAGTGGAATATGCTGCCTCAGACTGGATGGCCCCTGTGGTCTCTTCCAGCTGTATGATTCTATGATTCTATAATTGTAATCCTGTATGACTAATATTTACTATGTAGCAATGTAACTATAGTGCTGTGTAATGGATTCTGGCCAGACCCCTGCAAACTCCACTTACCTTTAAGCAACCACTGGAATTGATGGGAGTCTGTTCCCCTGTCAATGAAGAAGCAGCAGCCTGATGTTCCCACTCTCTCCCATGAGCGATCTCCAGTCCAGTCCGACAGGGAGAAAAAGGACCCATGTCATAAATCCCCCTCGCAGCTGAGATTGCTTGCATCCACCTTACGATGGGAATGTCAGGCTGCTGCTTCTCAATTGACAGAGAAATAGAACCTCCCATGAGCGATCTCCAGTCCAGTCCGACAGGGAGAAAAAGGACCCATGTCATAAATCCCCCTCGCAGCTGAGATTGCTTGCATCCACCTTACGATGGGAATGTCAGGCTGCTGCTTCTCAATTGACAGAGAAATAGAACCCATTGATCCCAACAGTTTCATATTGAAAAGTGGGGCTTGGGGAATTTCATGGTTCCTACATAGCCTCTAAACCAGGAGCTACATATGGATCATTAATATATAGCAGTTACAAATGCATAACTGTAGGTTACACAATCATAATTTTCAGCGAGTTTCCTGCCGATTTTTGTATTATACACCTATGCCCCAGGAATGCCATAATAGTGCTATTGGTTGAGCACAGATACACAGTGTCTGTGGTAGCAGCAGTAGTTCAAGGCTAGTGATGTCTCCTTGAGGGACTATAGGAATAGAGTCTCAGGCCCTTTCTGCACGGCATTTGCCCTGTGAAAAGGTGCCAGGAGTGTTGCACGATTGTGAGGAGCGATCTGCACGACACACTCACAATTGTGTGATGCTCCAGGAGCCAGCAAGTGCCAATTGCACACCTTTTCATTTTTGGTTGGAAGCTGAAAATGGTGCACGATCGCACATTGCTCCCAGGCCCCGTGCGCACTTACCTGGCGTGTGGAGCCTCCAGAGTCGCACCGGTCATGCTTCCTGCCCCAGCGCAGACTGGGAAACTTGCAGGCTGCACTGCAGAAAGAAGAGGCGGGGCTCTCGCGCGAGCAGGCTGCTTGTGCAGAGCTGAAGCAGCAGGGATGTGAGAGCCTCTTGCCAGAGGTTGTTCAGGCGATCCCCACACCCCAGCACTGGAAAAAAGTAAGGTGCAGACACGGGCTCACACAACAAGCATGCAAACATCTGGAAGGTCTTTGACAGGTGGTTTGGGCATGGGTGGGACAAGGGGTGCCATAGTGGTGGGATAAATAGACCTCACAAACACACAGAGACGGTGGGTTGTTGAAGCTATTTAGCTGAATCCCATTGTTACTCCAAACTAAAGCAGACTGATTGTCACAGTGGGATTTGTCCACAGGTTGACTCATCATCCAATAATGGGTTCAGTGAGTCTACGCAAGTTGAGCCTGACTCGTAGGATTCAGGTGACATCATCTAGAAAGGTAACTTTTTGAGCTCTAATTTAAAGGACTCTGTTATGGCACTGAAAGGCTATGGCTCTTTCCTCAAGGCATTGTCATCCTGCCAGAGCAATGGGTTGTTCCTGATCCAGGAGCCATGCTACCACACAGTGTCTTCACTATCCAACTGCTATCCCATTCACAAGTGTTGCAAATCAGCCCTATTTCATTTCCAGAGAAAAATCCATTAAGAGCCTCCTTTAATGCTACAATCCCATCAGCTGGGTCAGTGCAATTCCGTAATGGTGCTTGATAGCACTTCCTGTTGTTGGAGATCCAGGAGTGGGCGAGGTGTGGGCATGCCCAGCTTGTGCCTTCCTCACCGACTCCCATGGCATGGTATAAGTTTGGAATCTATCACCTCTCTGTGTTTATTTTAAATGTCTCCTTTGAGTTCATTTTTTTTAATTTCTTAATACATTTTTTAGCATGGTAGTACACAAATGCAATAGTGTGCCAGCGTGTCATGACATTACAACATGGGTACACTACTACGGCTTACCAAAACAAAACAAAACAAAAACCCTGACCAATCAGGAGCTGTGGGGCAGGAAAAAGGCAGGGAAAGGGACTGGCCACTGACGTTGTAGTGCAGAAGGATTACCAGTGGCAATAATGCTACTCATCCTTTTAAGGCAAAAGGGTGTGGTAGACAGCATTCCTTACCCAACACAATGCTGGGATTGTAAAGGAACAACCCGCTATTGAGGTATAATGCAGAAAGGGACTATGTCTTAAATCCTACTGATTAGTACCAATTAGAGAAGGCCTGTTGAAACAATTGCTTAATTGTGATTGAACATAATCATAAATACCACTGATTTAGCAGGTCTGCTCTGGTTGGGACTTCTAATAGGATGCAGATCAGAAGAAATAATATAATATTGTTCAATCCAATAGACTCACCACTGATGGCCGTGTTTTGATACTGGGAAATAACTTTCTCATTAGCTCCTTTCCCGCTCTGAGAATATGCACAGCAGAGAAACATTTGTCACCATTCCAACCACACTGTTAAGGCTCTCATCTGCGGAGCCACTCTGATTTAATTCCAGCAAGAGAATGAGCAACACTGTCGATTTTTAATGATGACTTGGGCTTATTATTCAGCGAGCAAGTAGCTTTAATCGTTGACAAGAGTGTCGGCACTACAAAGAAGGAAAGTGTTTTCCACCCAAGTTGGAGGAGGGATGAACATGGGGAAGAAAAGAGGGCTGAAACACAAAATTACAGCCCCAAGGTTGTCGTGAGCATTGTTATGCAAATGAACACGAAGTTTGCCAGGACTGCTTCTTCTGAATTTTTAGCAGCAGTCCCCAAAGGCACCCACTTTAATTAAAGATGATCTGAAATACTCAAAACTATCAGGTATTGTTGTCAAAGACAGTTGCTTACATTAACATAGTCTACTAAGTGATAAGGTACAGAGTGATACTAGCTGTTAAAACCCCACAAGCACCAGGGTCTTAATCTGATTGTCAATCTCAACAAGACTTGTAGAACCAAGAGGAAATAGGTAAGTGAACACTTACCACTGATTTGAATGGCCTATCCTAATTAGGACTAGTTGGAATTTAGGCCCAGAAGTTTAGGGCCAAACCCATGTCCTCCAACTGTCCTGGTTTGGCAGGAATAGTTCCAGTTAATCCTCCACCATCCCTTTTTTTTTTCAGCTGCTTTTACAATGTCCCAGTTTCTATCTCTTTCTTCTCTTTGGCCTTAGATTTCTTCAATTTCAGCACACTGAATTCAAAGTGCAAAAATAATTTGTGCTCAGTTAAATCAATGGGGGGAGAGGAAAGAAGGGGGCAGAATCTTTCCCTTCCCAGTGGACTGAGGCAAAAGCAAACTGCTGCTTCTCCTAGTTTGTATGTTCTTCCTCATTAATACCTTTTGCCATCTTGACCACACTCAGGTGCTTTCCACACCCTACCTTACTGCAGCAGTGTCCTGTGGGGATCTCTGCAGTAGATCTGCTGGCAGAGGAGCATGATGGGAGCACTCCACTCCACACCGGCTGCCTCCACAATTCAGGAAGCACGATGGCCCTGCCTCTTCTTTCAGCAGTGCCGTCAAGTACCCTCCTGGGCTGCGCTGGGGCAAGAAGTGCAGCCATTGCGTTTCTGGACCAACTGCACATCAGGTGAGTGTGGGATGGCAGCACACTCATGGGTCATTAATGGGGAAAAGCCATCAACAATTTACTCCGTAATTGCAGTGCCTGGGGACAGGAGAAGGATGGGACCGCAATGTTGTCATATGTAACCTTCATCGTGGTCTCGTCCTTCTCCCATCTCTTCATCTTACTCCCAAGTTGGGTCACTCCCCAAACACTTCCATGCTGCAGCCATCTCAGAAAGAGGCAAAAATGGCACTGGTGTTCAGAGCCTCCCTAACAGATTCCCATCCGGCCTCTGTTTAAATGTTTCCCACAAAGGAGAAACCATCACTTCCTGTGGCAATCTCTTCCACTTTCAAACAGCCGTCACTATGGGAAGTTGCTCGTCGTGTTTTGCTGAGTTCCACTTCCTGGCCATTTCCTCTAGCAGTTTCTAGCCTTGGCCTCTGAAGCAATAGAGAACAAGTTTGCTTCATCTTCTATGTGACAACTATTCTGATATTTGTTGATGGCTATCATATGTCCTCTAATTCTTGCTTTCTCTAATCTAAGAAGGGAAAAGATGTCAACCCTTCTTTATCTCTCAGAGCTTGCTCCCATAGGTAGTCCCCCTCCTCCCAGTTGGGTTTACTACCAGCCCAGTTAAAAGGAAACCTGAAATTCCAGACCTCACTAAGATACATGATTTGGAGTAGATCTGTATCTAAAGTGTTGACTTTTCCAACTCTTCATTTGGCCCTAAAGAATTTACCACACCTGGAATGCAGGCATCTGCCTTCCCAGTTTGGTCAAGTGAGGAATAAAAATAATTATAATTCATGTCTATGTATGGATAACTGCTAGGAATCATGCATTCCTCCAGATATTGTTAAACTGCTGTTCCCAGCAGCCTGAGTCAGCATAGCCAATAGTGAACACTGCTTGGATTTGCAGTTCAACAGCCTATGAAGGACCACATAGTTCTTACCCCTGATGTACATAAGATAAGGACAAGTGCTCAAAGGTTATGCATCATTGCTCAGTGGTAAAAAATGTCAGTCACAACCACAGGAAGATCACATACAACTCTCCCCCCCAATTATTTTTGCATCCTTTCCCATAGTTTGGGGACTCAGATTATGAGAGGCCTTTAAATACAGAAAATAATAAACTTCAAAGTTTATGTAATTGCTAAAATGGCACCTAAAGGGCTGGAAATAATGCCTCTTAAACTTGACACATCTTAGGGCCACAGCATGTCTTGATCCAATGTGTCCTCTCTTTTCAGGTCATAATTCTGTACATACCTACATGACTTTCAGCTGATATTCCAGTTCCTCTTCATTAGAAATGTAATTCTCAGTGTTGCCCATGCTGTAGCTTCTTCTGTGTTCTTGGAAAACTCATAGTATACAGTTTATCCATCTTGATCCAACCATTACCTAGTTTCGTTTCCACATATAGTCATGTTTGGCAGGTAACAGGCTCTTCTGTCCCTGTAGATAGTGCTAATCCTCTGAAGTCTTTGAAAGGAGAACATAAACATGTCCACCTTAAATGGTGCAGTTCTGCTCAAATGAACCTCCGGACACAAGAAGACTAGTGGCTCCTGATAGCTTGCCAGCTTGTTACACAGGTATCGAATGTATCATTGGTTATATAACTCAATGTACTCAAAGCCTTCTGGATGGACTCAGGGGGATATAACCAGAAGGCATAAAATGATTTGGAAAGAACAGAGGTAGAAGATGCCCCAATTAACCCTCCAGTCATAATAAACAAAGCCAGAGAAACCACTTGCTTCCTTCCTTTTGTCAGTCAGAGTCCACTAAACAGAAGAACAGTGCACAAGCAAAGAAAGGAAACTCAAATTACACTGGGATCTTTGGGGTTCAACTGGGGGGCTTTGGGGGCCTTGTGGAAATCCAAGGAGGCTTCAGGGCTACATAATTGGGTCCAAAAGCCTGCACTTTCCACACTCCTGCCTCTCCCCCCCAAAAAGGGAGGTTTGACAAATAATGATCATTACCATAATCCAAATTTATTGGCTTTCATCTCCCTGACACCCAGCCATTCTGCTTTTGAAAGTAAGATTTGTGGAATATCTTTAAAATACTGGAAAAATAAGCCTGAAAAAAAATAAGATACTCAAAATAGAAACATGGTGGCAAAAATTAATAGACTTGACAGAACTTGATAAACTTACAACTTTGTTAAAAGAAAATTCAATAGAATCTTATTTAAAAGTATGGAAACCTTTCACAGACCTTGTAAGGAATAGAAACAGGGAGTTAGCAACTATAGGTTTTGGCTAGTAAAAATAAAGTTAAAGTTAATTCTTTTTTTATAAAGAGGAGAAATGTTAAGATAGGAATGTAGTTAGAGAGGACGTGATGGGATTTAGAATAGAACTTACAGCTTGAGAAAGTTTGGAAGAAATCTTTTTTGTCTCATTGTTTTGGTCTTATATTTTAATGCTATAGTCATAGGTGGCATTGAGTATATTTATACAATTTTTTTTAAATCTCTTTTCTTCCTTTTTCAGGTTTCTTTTCTGTTGTCTTTAAGTTTGTATTATGGCTTGTATTTTATTGTTTGTAAAATTGGATATATGTGTTTAAGGTTGTTTGTGATTTCTGTAAGTCATACTAATAAAGATTTTTTTAAAGTAAGCTTTCTAAGAATATCTTTCAATTCAAGAAGTTCTAAATTTTAATGCCTGCTGATAAATTTTAAGGTCATGCAAGCAGTAGTTTGCCAAGGTAATACTTTACACTTTGGGAATCTTAGGTGAGGGAGGAACACTAACTGAACTTGAAGAAGATACTTTTTAAATTTTTCCAGAAAATTCAGGCCAGGGGAAGTTGCTTGAAAAGAAGAAATTACGTTAACAGGTGTGGGAAATTTCACTTGCAGAGAGAAAGTTTAAAATAATTCCACCTCTGTAGGAACATCACAGCAAAGTTATTTTAGTTCCAACCACATCACAAGGACAGTTTGATTTATGCAAAGCATTGCTGACATCAGGTAAGTCATCTAAGGTCTTTGGGTCTATTCATCATCTTATTTGCAGGAGATGAAGCATCATTAGATCTAAGGCAGTAAGAAGTTCTATGCCACAAAACAATAGGTCCTTTCTTCAGGACATTGTCATCTGTCGAGAAGGACAGGACCCAGACGATGGTTCTGCATGACGTTGTCCAGGTCTTGTCCTTCTCTCGTTCCTGGGTGGCACAATTGCACAGTAAATCATTGATGAGTTTTCCCTGTCAATGACCAATGATTGCGCCACCATCCTACTGCCCGCCCACACCGCTGTGCAGAGATCCTGGAAATGCAATGGCTGTCTGTTTCCTGTCCCAGTGCAGCCTGGGACAGTATCCTGCTATGCTGCAGAAAGAAGAGGTGACACCATTGTGCTTCCTCCATTTGCAGAGGCAGCCAGTGTAGAGAGGGGTGCTCCTGCTGCACTCCCCTCCCAGCAGAGACAACACTGGGACCTGCACCAGATGTCTCCAGAAGATGGGAAGCTGCAGAAAGGGCCATATTTTTCATGCAGAGGGTTCCTAGTTCAATCCCAAGACCTGACAACTAAACAGTAACAAGTAGAGCATGAAAAAGGTAGCCACTGTGGTCTACAGCCCCTGAATCCTGTTCCTTGATCCGACTAGCATAGACTCATTGAATTAAGTCAATGCACAAACAAATTCTATTGATTTCAATGATTTAAACTGGGTTCAGGTTGGAGAATTCTAGGAACTGTATTCCATAAATAATTTTTCCAGGCTCAGGAGATGAGAAGATAGGACTTTGTAAAGGCCTCTACCTCCCACCCTTTAAGAACAACTGCTTATGAGATAAGAGAGCACCAAGTGAGACGAATTAAAATTCTGTGTATCCTCATTTAGATTCTGGTTTTAAAAGAAAGAACAAACATCCTTTAAAAAGAAAAATGGGACCAAGTGGCTTGTGCACAGCTTGGGAAAGTTATTTTTCTGGACTACAACTCCCAGCATGCCTTTTGTCATCCAAAAGCGTAGATGCTGACATCCAAAAGCGATGACACTCAAAAGAGTTTTCCATATTTGGCATATACATAATAGAGTGTAGCTCTAAAACAGCCCTTTAAAATACTTCTAATGAGCGAAAACCAAGCAAGCAACCAACAACACACATATGGTGTTATAATGACAAAAGACCACGACTGGTATTCATTACTGCAGCGATGGATTCGGAACCAAGAGTTAATGGATCCATATCTTCCCTGAATCCATTAAGCCTACATAGTCACAACCCATCCTAACCTCCAGCAGCTCTCAGTTTACTTTAAGAATCAGTTGTTAGATCAGATGAAGAAGGTTCATTCAGTTGGTGATAGGGGCCATCAGATCCAACTCCCTGCTCAATGCAGGATCTCCAGCTAAAGCATCCCCAAAAGGTAGCTGTCTAGCCTCTTTTTGAAGACATGCAGAGAAGGAGACCTTCACACACCTGTCTAGGCAATTGGTTCCATTGCAAAACCACTCTCACAATTAAAAAGTTCTTTCTAATGTGTTCTTCCAAAAACTACCTTCCTATAACTTTAAACTAGTAAACATACTTCTACCCTCTGAGGCAGCAGAGAACAGATTTGTCCCCTCCTCTCTGTGACAGTTCTTGAGGACTTTAAAGGGTGTGGACATGTCACCCCTCAGCCTTCTCTCCACCAGGCGGAATAAGTCCAGCTCCAGATACACTTCTTCTATTTTTCCCCTCATATTGAGATACACAGCTTTACTCCCTGGTGGGAAGAGGGTGGAAATGTTATCATCCTCATATCTCAACCACCAACTGTATGGAACTCCTTTTCCCAATCCGGCAGCTAATTCTCAGCCAAAGAGCTCTCTGACTGAGAATTCTAAATGCCCCTCCCTAAACCACAAACCCCAGGATTCCATAGGATGTTGAAAGTGGAATAATAGCACTATAACAGTGTAGTGCAGAAAGGTCCTGAATTTATCATCCCAACACCATTCCCACGTGCTTTGCATTTCTATTACAATTCACATTCCCCATCCCTCTCCATATCCTTTGGTATATATCTTTGTGTCTTTCCACAACTACAGTGTTATAGTGCTGCATGTATGTATGTATATATGTGTATACACACACACACACACACACACGCACACTGTGTATATATATTGCTGGCTTTTTGCCGTAATAATAAACATGTTGTATATATGTATATATACAGTGTTATAGTGCTATATGTGGACTATTGAAAGAAACATCAGGGAACATCTTCATAATTGTTAACTGATAAGGGACAGTGACATACAGTCTCTGAATTTTGGAGTCAGTTGTTCCCATTTCCTTCCAAAAATCCTCACTTCTGTGAAGCCAACCCTGACGTTGACAGTATCTCCATTTTTGGCCAAGTGACAGGAAACGAAGAGCAAGAAAGCACCTTGCTGCGGTCTGAAAGTACAAAGCTCAAAAGCAATCGCACAACACAGGAAAAAAAGGTTCAAAGTCTTTCCATTGTAAAACTGCAGCATTTGAAGCGCTTGCTGCAGCCACCCAAATTGCCCCAGAGGAACCTGCCTCACCCACACTTTTGTTTTTGAAGAATGACAAGCTCTCTCTCTTTTTTCTTTGGTCAAGTGAGCTGATTTTCCACCGCTTAGATGCATCAGGACTTTCACTGACACATCACTCTATCCCTTGTTCTTATTAGAGTGCTTTGGGGAAAATGTTAGCCGGTCACTAGGAAATTATACATTGAAAATTACGTTGGCCTTTTCTTTCCAGTGAAACAAACAAAAAAAAAATTGACTCACACCCTAGAGGTCACAGAAAGTTCTCCATTTGAGGTGGAGAGAAAGGTTTATACTTTAAATAAAATCTGCGGCTTCAAGGTGCCTACATGGCCACTTCTTGTGGATTTCCCCTCTCACGCACACCTCTATTTCTTACTGGGTGTGGGCGGCAGTCTAAAATACCCCCTTGCCTTCCAACTGAGATTACATTCAGAGGGTAGAACTATGTCTAATGGTTTTAAGTGAAAGAAGGGTAGATTTCAAGTGAATATTAGAAGGAATTTCTTGACAGGGAGAGCGGTTTAGCGATGGAACCAATTGCCTAGAGAGGTTGTGAAATCTCTTTCACAAGAAAAGCTGGATGGCTACCTGCTGGGCATGCTCTAGCTGGAGATCCTATACTGAGCAGGGGGTTGGACTTGATGGGCCATAGGTCCCCTTCCAACTCAATTATTCTATAGCTCTATGATTCAGAGTTGGGAAAGGGAAGAACTCTGTAGTTTCTGATGCTTTCTTTGGCCCTTTTCGCACGGGCCTTCTGTCACGCGACAGCCCCGTGAGCCTCGTGGGAGTGGGAGCGTCGCTCCGCACGACACAGTCCCACTTCTGCCGGGCTCACGGGGCTGAAGCGGCGCGAGCGCGGGTTTTTTGATTTTCGCTTCGAAGCGACAATCACCCGCGCTCGCGCAACGCTCCCGGCGCCCGTGCGCACTTACCTCCTGTGCGGAGCGTCGGGGAGGCGGCCGGGTCGCGCTTCCTTCCCTCCGCCCCTGCGGAAGGAAGGAAGGGGCGCTAGCACAATGGACGCGACACCTCCTGCTTTGCACGCGTGCGCGCGCGCAGGGGGGACAGACGCACAGCCTCCTGATTCACGCGCTCGCGCACGGGGGGCGGACGTGACAAGCTCCTTTCTCGCACACGCGGGGGGGCAGACGCGCGAGCCGCCGCCGCCTCCGGGAGGCTGCCGCTTCCCCGCTCGTTCCTTCGCCTGCGGAAGGAACGAGTGGGGAAGCGGCAGCCTCCCGGAGAAGGCTTCTTGCGCGAGCCGCCCTCCCCGCTCGCGCTAGAAGCCTTAATGCGAAAAGGGCCTTTATCAGCCCAAGTTGAGCACTTTTAAGTCCAGTCAAGGTTCAGTGTTTAATGACGCTGTCAAGGAAATACCTCACTTTTCTCTCTTTGAAATTTGTTTGCAGTCCAAAGTAAGCAAGTTGCAACTGGTTCCCACTGAGTTCAATGGGATGTACTTCATGGTGACTATTCTGTGCCATTGATTTCCATGGGACCTGTGTTCACATTGCTTAGTCTGCCAAGGACCAACCTGTGAACCTCAACCATACTGTCCATAAGACAAATTCCTGAACTTATTTTGTGGTAAAACATTTGTCAGGCCAATCAAAAGGGTACAAAAATCAGGGCAGATTTAGAATACCTTCAAGTCCCTTTACCCGGCCAGATCTTACAAAAATCAAGCGGAGACATGAGGCGGGCAAAGCAAGTGACTTGATCTTAAAGTCATATAACCTGCCTATTATGTTAAGATGTAAGAATGAGGAAGGCACTGCACACTCTCCAAAAAGGTTGGTGGTGTCAACCAGCCTGTTTGCTGGTACAATTGAAAGTGCTGGTTAATACCTATAAAGCCCTGAACAGCTTGGGTCCAGACGATTTGAAAGGACTTATCTCTCTATATGAGACTGCCCAAGTTTTAAGATCATCAAGAGAGGGCTTTCTCTGAGTCCCACCAACCTCACAGGCACATTTCATGAGGAGAAAGAACAGGGCATTCTAGGTGGCTTCTCCTAGGCTGTGGAACTCACTTCCACAAGATGCTAGGCTGCCCCACCCACTGTCTTTTTGTCAGTAGGCAAAGACATTGGCTATTTCCACACTAGACTGTTATAGAGCTATTATTCCATTTTCAATATCCTATGGAATCCTGGGGTTTGCAGTTTAGGGAGGGGCTTCAATGTGAACATAGGATGTTGAAAGTGGAATAATAGCACTATGACAGTCTAATGAGGAAATGGCCCTTCTTATTTAGACTCTCCTTGGACTGTTAACTATTTATTGCAGTGTATTTAATGCAAGATGCTGTGTTTTCATCCTCGCTGCTATGTTTCAAATGTTTTAAAACTGTTTTCCTTTTGTTTGTTTTTCATGAGACTGCTTATTTAATGGGGGGAGAGTTTTTTGGTTTTTATATTATGAATTGTTTTAGCTGTCCTTTGTTTTAATACACAAATAAAAATTACAGGAGGAGGGAGGGAGGGAGCGAGGGAAAGAAGGAAGGAAGGAAGGAAAGTTCAGTGGGTATTATGATTCATCCAGTGTGGTCCCTAGGCTTGCTAGAAACAATAGCCAGAAGTTGGGGAGATGGGAGTACACTGGCATAATTCCTTGTTATCCCAATGCATGTATTGTATTGTATTGTATTGTATTGTATTGTATTGTATTGTATTTATAAGCTGCCTTTCTCCAAGAATGGAACCCAACAGTGCTTTCAGAAAAGTTAAACTACTGCTTTAATTTGTTGTGTAAGAAGTCATCCAGCCTCTTTGTGCAATGTTTTACTGTGTGCACAAGGGAAGCTGTATTCTCCTCCTTCTCCTCCACTTATAAACCTCCTTTTCCCTCAGACCAGGACGGAAGGCTCCCAAGGGCAGCTCCACTCGCTGTCCAGCCACCAACAGGCCAGAGGGAATTCATACAGTTATGGTCTGGCTGTTCTTCAGCACCTGAGAAGAAGAACCAGATTTCACCCTTGTCAAGGAAAACGAAGCTTGCTCTATCCTTCCTTCCCTCGTCCCCATTCCCTCGGTCACCCAGACATCTCCAGGCACACCCTGTAGCCTATCAATGGCCAGAGTGGAGCTGTGCTAGGCAGCAAAATGGCACCTGGGTATGCCTCTACAGCCAATCAGTAGCTCAGTAGTTGGGGGTGGAGCCATGCCTTGGGGGCACCAGCTGACTTTGAGTCCCCAGGGAAGGAGAAAGTGCCTTTATCCCCTCTCCTCTCCCGCCAATCAAGAGGGTCCCTCCTCCAGTGGTCCTATTGGATCTTGGTCCAAAAAAAAACAGAATAAAAGGCATTTGATTCTCCATTCTGAAAATGCAAACACAGCCCCTGAAAATTTAGACCAGTGTGAGTTTCACAAGCTCCAATGGAGGCAGAGATCAAATAGTTTCAGGAAAGTTTCTTTTTTTCCTTCCTTTTTTAATAAATCATCTTTATTAAGTAAACCATTAAAACAAAGCACATTATATTAAACATTACATTAAAAGACCTGTCATACTATTTTTCTACTCCCTTCTCCCTATTAAAAATCACTTCCCATTTTTCTTCAATGATAAGTGTTTAACAATTATTTATAATTAACTTCTGTCTAGTCTACCTTATTAGTACTTCTCCTTGCATACTTTAGTTATGATTTCATTATCAAAAATCTCAAATCGCATAGTTACAGCATCCCCATTCCTTTTTCTTACGTGAACTATGAAAGGCTTTCAAGATTTCGAAAAGGATTCTATTGAGTTCTCTTTCATAAATGATGTTAATTTACTAATTGCACCAAATCCATTACTTTATATAGCCATTCTTCCATTTTTGGTATTTTATTGTTTTTCCAATATTTTACATATAATATTCTTGCTGCTATTATCATGTAGCTAATTAATTTCCCATACTGTCTTTCTGTTTTGCTTTCCTTACCCATCATACTCAATAAGAAAAATTCTGATGTAAACACTATCTCCCTTTTTAGAATTTTTTTGTATCCTCTTCCAAATCAATATCCAATGTTTTCTCACTTTTCTACATTTCCACCAAATATTATTATTATTATTATTATTATTATTATTATTATTATTATTATTATTACTATTATTTCTATCCTGCTTCTCCACATGGATCGAGGCGGCAAACAACATTAAATACATTAATACATTAAAAACATTAAAAAACATACCCAATCCTCCCCACCCACCAATCCACCTAAACCAACCCTTTAAAACACACAGCAACTGACAGTCCATCAATTACTATTAGCAAAGCAGCAAGGCAATAGATGGGAGGCAATGGAAATGCTAGTCTGGGAAGGCCTGTCGGAAGAGATCAGTCTTGACTGGTAAAATGCCGGCTCTCCTCCAGCAGGTCATTCCATAACTTGGGAGCGATAGAAGAGAAGGTCCTCTGGGTAACCACAGCCAACCTAGTTCTGACTGGCTGCAGTAAATTCCTCCCAGAGGACCTTAATGTGCGGGGTGGATCGTATGGGAGAAGGCGATCCCGCAGGTAGGTCGGCCCCAAGCCATGAAGGGCTTTAAAGGTAATGACCAACACCTTCTACTTTTTACTGATAAAAAGTTCCCTTATGTTTGTTACACTTCCAACACCTATCATTTATATCATTATGTACTATATCCAGCTTACTAGGGCTCATATACTACTTAGACATCATTTTGTAGAAATTTTCTTTAAAGTCACTACAACATGGACATTTCAACCTCCTCATCTACACTTCCTCCCACTGGGTCAATCCAATATTTCTCCCTAAAAATTGCACCCAGTGCATCATGGACTCCTTTATTTGCTTATCCTCCATTTCAAATCTCAGCAACATTTTATAAACTTTGGCAATCAAATGGGTATCCTCTAAACACACCAGCTTTTCAAAGTCAGGCTTCTCTTTCTCAAAATCATATTTAGCCTTGTCTTTTTTAAAATCTTTCCATTAACTGAAAATATGTCAACCACTGAATTTTATGACCTACCTCCTCTAAACTCAACATTTGCTTGATATCGCAGTCATCTAATCTATACCTAATCTAACCTTTTAACCTCCTTCTCCCAATTTCTCTTCTATAGAATGCTTCATGTGGGGATAGCCAGCCCAGGATCCTTGACTCATATCTTTTTTGGCCATTTCTTCACTACAGTGTTATAGTGCTAGTATTCCCCTTTAACATCCTATGGAATCCTAGGGTTTGCAGTTTAGGGAGGGGCATCTAGGATTCTCAGCCAGAGAGCTCTTTGGCTTCAGTAAACTACAAGCCCCAGAATTCAACAGGAGGTTGAAAGTGGAATAATTGCAGTATAACAGTCCAGTGTGGAAAGGCCCTTCCTTTCTATTTCTCCCAAATTTTAATTAATAATTTATTATATGATTTTTAAAACCAATATCAGTCTTAATCTTTCCGTACCAGAGGTAGTCGCACCATCGCATTTCCAATTCATGACCCTCCAACTCTAACAGCCTTTCATTTTTCAATATAATCGGCTGTTTTAAACAAAATTAAAAGAAGATGTTTCTGACAAGTTACCACTTGTTACTTTCTATGTCCCTTTTCATTAAGAAAGGTAGCTTGTTACAGTTGCAGGTGCTTTAGTTCATCATTTTCCATGTCTTTTGTCTGACTGAAAAACCCATCATCCTTTACTACTGCCTATTTCAGCTAAAGTCGATAGGGATTCCAACCAACATGATTTGGATGGGCACAAATTACCCACTCCTTTTGTGATTTGTGTATTGGGCTGATAATATAAACAGCTGTCTTTGCTATAAATCAGCCATTAAGCCCCACAAAGCTGATCGGTTGTTCTGAACAGCTTTTTACTCTGAACTGAAATGTGACTGTTTTTATAGGAAGCCTACAGAATGCCAGCATAGTGTAGTGGTTTGAACACTGGTGTTGGTCTACGATCCTGAAGACCAGGTTTCAATTTCCAGCTCGGCCATGGAAATCTTCTGAGTGACTTTGGGCACAGCACACACTCTTACCTCCCAGAAAACCTTGTGATAAGTTCATTTTAGACCGTTTCCGTGCGAGACTGTTATACCGCTATGATTCCACTTTCAACATCCTATGGAATCCTGGGGTTTGCAGTTTCGGGAGGGGCCGCCTTGATGAAAATTAATAACAACATTTAAGGTGTACAAACTATTTTGGGTATAGGGCTCAGCACCACAGAAAGATCCTTTAAAGTTTGCACTGAAACCCATAGCAGATTTGCCACCTACCAAGTGTCTTTGGGTACATGACTAGATTGAAGCCATTTCTGCACGAGACTGTTATAGCACTATGATTCCACTTTCAACATCCTATGGAATCCTGGAGTTTGCAGTTTTGGGAGGGGCCAGCTGGCCCCTCCCAAAACTGCAAACTCCAGGATTTCATAGGATGTTGAAAGTGGAATCATAGCGCTATAACAGCCTAGTGCGGAAATGGCCTTAGAGTCACCATAAATCAGAAATGACTTGGAGGCACACAACAATCTCTTTGCTGCAACAACTCCACTAGCTTACTTTGAAAAGGATCTACTTTGGAACAGTACTTGAAAAAGTTGTTGGTCCAAAGACTTGCAGCCAATAATAGTAGCAAATAATAGTAAATATATAATTACCTTGTTACAACACCAGGGAGCCCTGGTGGCGCAGTGGTTAAATGCCAGTACTGCAAGCCACAAGGTTGTGAGTTCGATCCTGCCTGGCTCCAAGGTTGACTCAGCCTTCCATCCTTTCGCAGGTCAGTAAAATGAGTACCCAGCTTGTTGGGGGTATGTATAGAAATGTTTCGAAATATATGCTATTTGTAAGTTGTTCGCCGCCTCGATCCATATGGAGAGGCGGGATACAAATAAATAAAAATAAATAAATAAATAAATAAAAAACTCTATTGAGTAACAGTCTCTTTCTGTGCACAATTCAAAGTGCTGGTTGTGATTTCTGTTCTATACAGCTTTGGTTCAGGTTACCTGAAGGATCATATTCTTCCATACAATACTCTGTGGGTTTTGACGTAACCAGGAGCATCCTTTTGTCTTATTACCACCACACTCGTGGGCGCATATGGTGAAAAAGCAGGAGAAGGACATCTTGGTGGCTGTTCCCAAGCTGTGGAACTCCTTTCCTAGGCGTTGTTGTCCTACTGAAAGGTAAAGACATGTGGAGCATCCTTCTGGAAAAAAGACTGCTTATAGGGAAAGGGCTTTTAATACTGTGCTGTATTATTTTTATTTCTTGCTTTTTTGATGACTATGTCTTATATTGCTTCTAATTCTGTTAAATTACTTTCTGCCACTAGCCTTTTATGTTTTAATGTGCCTCGGAGTGTGGTGGAGTCACCTTCTTTGGAGGTTTTTAAGCAGAGGCTGGATGGCCGTTTGCTGGGAGTGCTTTGAATGTTTCTTCCTGCATGGCAGGAAGCATGACTCGATGGCCACTGTGGTCTTTTTCAACTCTATGTTTCTATGGCTCTATTATTTTAACCTTTTTTTTTATATCTAATATATAAAAGTCAAAGTTTGTGAGTTTTTCTGTGTCAGGCAGGCAAAGACCTCACATGATTGGCTGCATCAGGAGAGAAGACCTCATATGATTGGTTGGCTGTGAGGATTCTATGGAATCATGGATTTGCAGTTTAGGGAGGGGCCTTTAGAATTCTCAGCCAGAGAGCTCTTGGTCCTCAGGCTGATTGCTATGGAGATGAGGCCTAGCAGCAAAGAGGAGGCTGATGTATTTCTTCAGGAACCCAAACTCTGTATGTTAATAACTCTGAATACAAATTAGATTGGGGAATATGGGGAAAAGTTACAGGTACTGGACAAGAAAGTTCGGGGAAAGAGACACAGGATCTCAAATCTGTGTATTTCAACCACATCTAACTCCTAAGGTAAGATAAGGTAATTGTTAAGGTGTTTCTAACAAGTATTACCTATGAGAAAATAAAATCCCAAGTAGTGCCAGGTAAATACACTAGCATGTATGTATATGTGCGTGTGTGTGTATGTACACACACACACACACACACACGTACACATACATATATTGAGTTTTGTTAGCATTCTGAAGCCTCAGTTCTAGGGAAAAAGCAGGATGAGCAGGATGATGATGGTGGTGATGGTTGTGGTGGTGGTGGTGGTGATGATGATGATGATGATGTTGATGATGATTCCATTATGGTGTTCAAAGGGGAAGGTCAGACCATACTTTGTGCTTCCATGAGGAAAATATCTATGCCATGAATCAGTAAAGAAAACTGTTATGCAACAACACTCCATGCATGGTGGAACTATACAATGGCCAGAAACAAAAAAGGATGTGGCAAATAAGCCTGAGCTCATTTACTCTTTGATAAGCCAAGAATTAAGCCCATGACATTTTCTCCATAATTTGTCTTCATGCCATACCGGGAAAAGCTCCTCTTATATACATTGCCATCAAGCTTCAGTTAAAGGTGTACGAGCATAGCCAAGATAAATATGTGGCAGCCCAAGGAGATTAGGTTAGCCTATCCCACCCTGGAGGTTTTGAGATATGTTTCATCTTGGGTAGTGCTGATGGACAATGGGAGTTGCAGTCCAGCACAGCTGATGGGCACCCGATCAGGGAAGGCTGGATTAGGCATTACTGCAAGGGTGCAATAAACACAGAGAATACGAACAAGCAACATGCTGTCCCAGTCACTGTAGTATGATTCCGGTGCTTTAAAATCTCTGGGGAGGGGACATTCTAAAGATTTGTTGGTACTGAGTCATTTAAGTCTACAAATCAACAAGAGGTGGAGCTGAAGTGTCTTGCAGTGAAAAAGCCATTGTTTGTTTTCTTCTTTCTCCCAGCTGTTACACTGCCTTCGCTGTCATGGTGAAAGCATGCATAGCTAACAGAATAAAGAGATTATCTTCTTCTCCTTTTCTGTTTGCAAAGGAAGTGAAATCACTTAGGGGAAAGCTGAGAAGGCTTGGAGAAGTTTGAGCAAGACATTGCTGGAGGAGATCTCATTGATCTTTTTTGAGACCAAAGGATGCCGTCACCACTGCTAACATTTCAGGCAAGCTAATCTTTCTGCATTCTTACAAGAGGCGAATGTTCCATGCCTCCTGAAACCAGCAAGCAGTTATTGCAAACTTAATACGATTGCAGCACCAAGGGAAGAGCATCACCCATTTCAAAAGCAAGGTGCCGCACTGCAAAGGTGGATGGGCCAGCACAGAATGGGGTGGAGAGCAGATATTTGCTGTAATGTTCTCAGATACATTAGGCAAGCAGTATTTCCTCATTTATTTGTTGGATCATATAATTCACCCCTTCCAGTAGCCTTCAACTATGTACAGTGGGCTCTTCCAGACTATTTTAAAGTAAGCATGAGTTTCAACAGTAAAGCTCATTGGGGTGTATCAGGTTTGCTTGTTGATGTCACCTCTGTCATTGTTCTGTGCTTCAAGTCATTTCCAACTTATGACAATCCTAAGGCAAAGCTATCACAAGGTTTTCTGGGGCTGAGAATATGTGATGTGCCCAGGGTCACCCAGTAGATTTCCATGGTCAAGTGGAGCATGAAACTTGGTCTCCAGGGTTCTAAAGTAATGCTCAAACCACTACACCATGCTGGCTTCCTCTTCATCCATTCATTTCATTCTTTTTGAGGGTGCTGTTTGTAGAAATGTCTTTCATCTGCACTAGGGCTCTTTCAAGAAGCTTTTCTTTCAAGCCAGGGACATGGTTTGCCAAGATGTTCCTCTGGTCTGAACAGCAAACTTTCTTTTCCTGCCTTTTTTTAAAAAATCTTTTTAGAGTTGTAGTGCAATAACGTAAAGGGGCTATTTTACTGACTCAGTGAAGCAGTGATGCACTTCAGTTCCAAGGGGGGGGGGAGAAGAGGAATGGAGGAGAGATTGAGATTTGTGTGTTGTGATCCACTCAAGGGGGAATAAAATGTTGCAGCAGGACTTCAGGAAATAACCTGTAACAGCAAAAATGTTAAGATATTTTTTAAAAATTCATTGAGGGCTGCAAACCCTGTCTGGAGGAGCCTAATATGTTAATTCATAGAATTATAGAAATGTAGAGTTGGAAGAGACCCAGGTGCCATCCAGTCCAACCCCCTGCCATGCAGAATATTCTATTCTACCTATTCCTGTACCTACCTCTCCATTTGTTCTAGCTGTTCGAATACCAATTGGCTGGAATTCTTACTAGTACCTTACACATGCATAAGTTTCTCTATGGAAGTATTTGGATATTCCAAAGGAATATGGAATTACTGCCTATATTCTGTCCGCATTCTGTTCATAGTCACAAAAGCAGAGTCATACATACAGTGGCCACTAAACAGGTGCACATTCAGCTGGGCATTTGAATGTGGATTCAGTTTTGCAGTCAATTGTTCCTTTGTTTGTGTATTTAGGTATGTGCAATCTTGCCATTCAACATGCAGGTCACAAAGCACAAATATGCAGACAGCCAACATGGTGTAGTGTTTCAAGCATTGGATTACAACCCTGGAGACCAGGATTCGATTCGCCACTCAACCATGGAAATCCAATAGGTGGCCTTGGACATATCATACATTCTCAGCCTCAGAAAACCCCATGATAGATTTGTTTGCCTTAGGGTTGCCGTCAATTGGAAATGACTTGAAGGCACACAACAACAACAACAACAACAACAACAACAACAACAACAAGGGTTCCTACAGACACAGCAAATGTATTGAGAGGTTGCCATATTTGTTAATGTAGTTCTCAGGTTGTTTTCAAACAGCATTTCTATTGTCCCAGACTATTTTGTGGCAATTCCCAACACCAGCTGCAATGTTTTGTTCCTAACCACAAGTAGGTTTCTTTTTAATTCCTCTTCCTCTTTGATCCATCAGATTAAGCTGCTGAGTTGTGCCACATATTGCTGAGGTGAGTAGTGGGGTGTCGGGGATTTCATTTTATTTATATTTATAGCATTAGGATTTATTGTCCTTGTTTTGGACTATACATGTTGATGTTCCGCCCTTTAGTGAAAGGGGCATTATAAATAAACACTGTCATTATTGTTGCTGTTGTTATTAATTCTATGACATATCAGAATACTTCTTCTCCTTTTCTTTTCCTCCCTTCTTTTTCTCTTACCCAGAGACTAGGACAAGGAGCAATGGATTCAAGCTGCAGGAAAGGAGATTCCACCTGAACCCCAGGAGGAACTTCCTGATGGTCAGGGCTGTCTGGCAGTGGAATATGCTGCCTCGGAGTGTGGTGGAGTCTCCTTCTTTGGAGGTTTTTAAGCAGAGGCTGGATGGCCAGCTCTCGGGAGTGCTTTGAGGGTGTTCCTGCATGGCAGGGGGTTGGACTGGATGGCCCCTGGGGTCTTTTCCAATTCTGTGAGTCTATATGATTCTATTATTCTTTCTCCTCCTTCTCTTCCTTGTCCTTCTCCTCCTCCTCTTCTTCTTCTTCTTCTTCTTCCTCCCCCCTCCCTTCTCCTCTTCCTCCTTCTTCTTCTTGAGTTATAGTGCTATAGTGAATCGGTGAAACAGCAGTTCTGTAGTACAACTCTATGGTTCTTAAAAAGAATTACAAGTCAGACAGGAGAAAATTTGCCCTTCAAACCATAACACTATCTCAGCAAAGTGTACCCCAGGTTTTGTTGTTTTTAAGAAACAAACTTTAGGAGAGACTTAGTGCTGATCCAAGAAACTGCTGGAAACAGCCCAAAACAGGAATGGGATGAACAGCTGTAGGAGTGACCAGCAAAAATGAAGGAGGTATAACAAAAGAAGTCACACTTCTCTGGAACAAACTGGGGGAACCCATTGACTACTCGGTTCCAATGTAGGATCTTGACCATTGATGAATTGATCTTATCTGATTTATATCCCACACCTGAAACACCTTGGATATAATGTCTTCTTCAGTTCTCATCATTTATGCTATTTGAGAAGGCTGGAAGATTCTAGTGGGTGGACTGTTACTTTGCATTTCCCTGAAAGCAAAGCTTGATCATTCCATTGTGAGATCTGGAAAACGAACATTAATATTTTTTTCTAATGATTCAGGATGGCCAGGAGATATCTCTTTATGGGAGGAAATTGTTAGAGTATGGTTTCTTGAAAGAGAGATCTCTCTGGAATGTTTGGAATGATAAGGCCAACAGAGGAATTTGGTCAAGGGAAAAGGCCTTTTAAGCCAATGTGGTCCATGTGTTATGGCTGGAATTTGGAAATGCTCTTTTTCTTTTGGACTGCAACTCCCAGAGCCCTCTAACCAACATAGTCAGTGGCCATGATGACTGGAGGATTCTGGCAATTGTCATCCAAAAAAGGAACTATTCCTGAGGAGCAAAAAAATAGTTAGGAATGGTAGTCCCACCCTTATTTGTGGGGAATACATTCCAAGAGCCCCTGTGGTTGCCTGAAAGCATGGGTAGCTTGTTACCCTGATCTCTGGGGGTCCCAGGAGGGACACCTAAATAACCAAACAACAACACAACTTTGGGGGAAATTAGCTGGAGCACTCACTAAAGCTAACGAGAGGCAGGGTAACTTAGTAGAATCTTGCAACCCAGCATCTACGGGGTCAGGTCAGTCAAGCAGTCAGACGGTTTTAATGTAATAAAAATGATGTTTTATTGAATACAGACAAACGTTAAAGACACCACAGGCAGAAGGATAACTAAAGAATCAGAAATAGGGATTTTTAGAGGGAAATGGGTGATACGACACCTGTCTCATAGTCCTGGAGGGGTATGAAGATAGAGTTCGTTGGGATGCAGGGAAGAAGCTCAGCGTGGTTTGCTGAGGGGAGCTCGCTGAACAAAGCGGCAGCAAGGCGGTCTGGAACTCAGGAGCGATCTGGAATTGAGTGGGCTCAGTTACCGGAACTGAGGGAAAGGCTTGCCAGGAAAGGCGGTAGCAAGGCAGTCTGGAACTCGGGAGTGATCCGAGGAAGGTCTTGGAATCGGGGGGGGGGGTTTATAGGGTGAATTGTGACTGCAGGCCATACCTTACTCAGTGAGAACAATGCGAGTTTGGAGTGGGACAAAGCTTTGGAAAGGTCAGAGTTTAGCATGATTGGCTTAGGGCCGAGTTAATAGTGTAGCCAGTATGCAAATGCGGAGCACTTAGTACAGTTTTGTGAGGCTGCCTGCTCGGGGCCGGGAGCCTTTGTTAGTATCATGCATAAGCAAGGAGGTGTTTGCCGGAGAGGTCCCTGAAGAGACAAACCGGCTCTGTCTGGCCTGCCTGGGTGGAGAATGGAATGTCCAGCAATTATCAGCAGCGCCTGTTTATGTGCTTGTCCGGAGGCCTCGCAAACATGTGAAGCAGGGTGGCGGAGGAAAGCCAAATGGTTTGATATCAAAACGATATCAAGTGCTATCTCCTGGTAGGCCTGGACCACAGTAACAAGCTCAGTCAGTTTCAACAGCCATTCCTCCCTTGTAGGTAATAATTGAATAACACTGTTGTAAGTATCTGGCAAAAACTCAAAGCAGATGGAGCCAGCCTAACATTCCCTGGCAATGAGTTCCATAGTTGGAATGTTGCTACAGAGATGGGACATGTCCATACGTAAATAGTAAACGGCCTGGAAGCCTTTTAACAGCAGTTGGACAGTGTGGTGGAGTTTCCTTCTTTGGAGGTTTTTAAAAAGAGGTCGGAGGGCCATTTGTTGAAGTGTTTGATTGTGTATTCCTGCACGGCAGGGGGCTAGACTGGATGGCCCTTGTGGTCTCTTCCAACTCTAGGAGTCATACAACATACAACAGGGTCTCTTCCATAAGTACCAGATTTCAGACAGGCTCATATGAGAGAAGACAGTCTTTTAGACAGCCTGGTTGGGTAGATTTTGAGATCAGTGGTGTAGGAACAGGGGGGTGGGGTGGAGCTTCACCCCAGGCGGTAATTTTGGGGGGGCATCCTGGCTTGTAGCCACACCCCCACATGCCCTGGCCATGCCCCCACACACTGCAGCCACACTGCCACGGACTGTAGCCCCGCCCCCTCCACACACTCCAAGCTCCTCCACTGTCTGAGATTTATAGTTCCAAAAAGTAAATCCCCCAAGCTTTGCAGGTGTCAACCATGCTATTGTCGCTGATAATCTCAACTGACTCCCCTTATTTTTTCTTGCATTAATACCTACTGTTGTTGCTGTTTATATTTCCATTGTTGTTATCATCATTGTCATCTTTTTTATTTTATTCTCACCCTTTCCTCAAAAACTGGAACTCAAGGCAATTAGCAAATACAATATAGCCAAAAAATAGACAAAAGGTTAACATTAACAAGTAACTGAACTATCATAACATTTTTTAGAAAAGGGTTAAAGTATACTATTAAATAAGAAAATATTAAGTTAAAAACAGTACAGTTAAAAGATGTTCAGGACCCTAGCCAATGCCTTTGCTTTAAACATACCCAAGCCCTAAAGATTTTAGATCATCTGTCCAGTTCTTCTCAAATGCTTTGTTCAAACATACACTGAGCGTGTTGTTGGGAAGACTAAAGTGCATTCAGAGGGCCCAGATTCTGCAGAAGTGAGGACAGACATCTCTGAGGTGTCTGGGTGCCTTCCTGTTTTACAGGGAACAACCCTCTTCTTGAAATACTGTCTACTGTCTGTCTATGTTTAAGTAGACTGCATGTCTACATAAAGATTAGAGGTGGACACAGTGGAGACCTTTGGCCACATGTATTCCCAGGGGCCCTAAGTTGCAGCCCTGGAAGCTTTCCAGAATTCCCAAAGCCTCCCAACCACTCCCCAACAAAATTTTATCTATAATATAGACAAAGAACCCTCATGTTAGAGAGAAACAGCTTCATAACCTCCAAATTACCACAGAGGAAGAACTGGGACATGTGTGGCTAAGGAATATCAGAGCATGGTCAAGATGGCAAAAGTGAGGAAGAACACGCAAAGTAAGAGAGGCTGTAATGGTGCAAAATGTCTCTGTTGCAGACCAGTGTCTCTTCCCTGTGTTGAACTGAGCAAACACACACACACACACATTGCAAACACAAAAGGAGAAGCTGGCTGATTGCAAAGATATGAACAATCCATCAGCACTAGTGGTTTTAGTAGTCGATTGCAACAAGATAACTGTTGCACACCCTTCAACGTTTCACAGATAAAAGCATGTGGCCAAACCACATCAAAGTGTGGTCCAGATGTCAAAAGTTATCAATGAAGAAGAACACACAAACTACAGGAGGCTGCAGCAGTTTGCCTTTGCCTGAGCCTACTGGGAAGGGCAAGATTCTGTCCTCTCCGCTCCTACTTTTGAACTTTGAACTCAGTTTGCAGCAACTCAGTAAGTTGGAGACAAAGAGGAGAAGCATGAGGGGAGGAGAGAGAAACTGGGTTATTTTAAAGGCAGTTGAAATACTAGGATGTTGTTGTTGTGTGCCTTCAAGTGATTTCTGACTTGTGATGACCCTGACATGGTTTTCTGGGGGGATGAGAGTGTGACACACCCAAGATCATCCAGTGGGTTTCCGTGGCCATGGAATCAAACCCTGCTTTCCAGGGTCATAGTCTAATGCTCAAACCACCACTTTTTTTCTTTTCTTTTCTTTTCTTTTCTTTCTTGAGTTGATATATTTCTATCATTTTTCTCTCTGGTTCACCTTTCCCCATTTGATTCCTGCATCTTCATTCACCTTCTGTTGCCTCCTGCTGCCTTTGGAGACTGTTCAGTGGGCTATTCCTAGAAATTTTCCAAAGAAAGGAGAGAAAATGGGGAAAGGGTTAATGAACTAGCCCTCGTCTCATAATCACACAAGCATCCGCCCACCCACACCTCCTATCTCTCTAAAAGGTAGAAAAAGGAGACCTTGTTTTATCTGAGATTGTGGAGCTGGTTGGCTGCCAACCCCTATTTGATCTCCTATTCTCCCCCACCACTATCCCCACCACCCCCACCCATTTCTGTTTGTTCTTCTTTTATTTGACGGTTGTGTTATATGAAATGTAAATAATCTGCCAAAGCCAACAGTGTGCCAACAGGAAGTGAGTTTCTCAAGCTGCCCGTCAGACACAAAAAAATCTTGGCTCTGATCCAGAGGAACTTGGCCACACCTAAATCCCACCCTAATTGACGTATTATTAGAACTCTCAGAGAGCTGTTTGATGAATGGCACGGACAGAGGGGGAAAGAGTTCTGGAGTCTTCCACTCCTTGGTGGAAGATCATATTTGGAAGAATCTCCTATATAAGAGAACAGTGACCTGCAACAAAATGCTGCAGTAAGAAGTCTGCCAGGCTCAGGATATCAGTTGCTCTGTTCATTCCATGTCCAATAGGTTGTTTGTTCATTTATTCTCTCCCTCCCTCCCTCCTTTTATCTCACACACATGCACAGGCACACCACATAATTCTGTGGTTACTTAGCCTATTTACCTGTCAAAGGACTATTTTGCAATCCTGCCCTACACTTTAGATGGGTTTTTCCTGTGAGATATTTTTGTATTTCTGCATACTGTAGCCTGCTGTTACTTCCATTTTGTGCATGGGGTGATGGCTGTGCTCACAGCATGGTCATATGAAAGAGAGGGAACAAGCAGGACCTAGTGTAAAATGTCACCATACGGAGTACTTCTCTCCATCATTTCATAAGGATGATCCCTGAGTATAAGGAACTAATTCATTCCTGAGAGGGCTATAGCTGGTATCCTGTTGATGACCTCTGGGGGCATAAATACCGTTATGCAAGCAGTTGAACTTTCTAGGTGTGGCAAGATATACAGGTGCTATGCCTGTGTAACTATTGTACAATAGGAGAACAAGAAAGCAGCATCCATTGTACAATTGGTTACATAACTCCATCGTGGGGTACCTATGCTATACTGATGTAAATTTATGCCAAGCAAACTGTCAAGAAGATCTCATTCTATGGCCCTGATCCCATTCCAAGCACTTATGCATAGCATAAATTCCACATGTAGAGTTATATATTTATTCTTGTATCGAACAGCAAATGTGCACAACTGCATGGATGCCCAAATGTTTAACTGAATGCACAACCAAATGTGCATGTATACACGCATCTGTACACACATCAGTGTGCATAAGTATATTTGCATGCACAATGGCACTGCATGAACAATTCTACTTCCGAAACTGTTACCCTGCTTGCTGGGGGTCCCTTAGGGAGGTTCCCAACGCCTGTCAAAGTTATCACTTGTGGGGAAAATTAGCTATGAGCACTGCTTTAGCAATGCAAAGAGGGCAGGGTAATTGAGGATCTTTTACCCAATGTTTACGGGGTCAGGCTCAGTCAGAAATCACACGAAAAGATCCAATGAATGACTTTATTTAATAGTAATAGTTTGTACTAACACAAACAAGCACACACGCATCCAAGGGCTAATAGAAATAAAGAGTGGAAATAAGACAGAGGGATTGTTGAGGGATTTGCAGCTTGGGTAATACTGCACCTCCTCCTGAAGTCCTGGTCTGGGAAGCAGCGATCAAATAGCAGCTCAGCGAAGAGACGCTGAGGAGGGAGGGGGACCGGTCAGTTGGTGTGACCGGGAGGCATCATATTCATTCTCCTTGTCTCACCTTTCTCTCCTTCCCTAACTAGCCCAAAAACAGGGACTATTTGTAGGAAAAATTTACTTTGAAAGCAAATCCTTTCCCGGGAAAAAAAAACAGGGGCAGAATAAGAAAAACAACTCCACACCTGGCATTTCTCAGAAGATAACAAAGTGTCATCTAAATAACAGGATCTTCCTCTGCTTTGAGGCTGTGGTGTGAGTTTCTGGAGATGGAGTCGATAAGGTTTTATTGCTTCCAGTGCCCAATTTTCCGGAAACACTTTTACTCCCTTCAAGCGGACTCCTTAAAGGTTAAGGACCTTTTGTCCACCATGGGCTATCACAACATGAGGTCTCCTGTGGCTACGTGACTGGGGATTTTATTGGCCTGATCTGGTTCATTCGATCATACGACCATTATGGCCTATGTGCACATTAGAGTGACCTCTCTGGTGGGTTAGATTAATTTTATATCAAAGTTGTAGACTCTGGGACAGGGTTTACCAAGGAGGCAACAGAAACCTGTAACTGAATGCAGATGTTCATCAGACAAAAATGTCTAACGGCTTCCATAGGGGAATTTATGCATACCTAAGACACCAAAAAGAATTCTGACCATACAAGTTTAATCCAGATCCTGTAAAAGTTCCTTTTAGGACTTCGGTTCCCAAAAACCCTTGGCCAATGGGGCCACAGGCTGCACTGGAAATGCAGTCCAAAAAGGGAAGTGTTCCAAATGTAAATATTCTCCCTGGTATACTGGGTTTCTGCATGTTGGGAAGAGTTGTATTTCTTTCTTTTCTTTTTTTTTAATCTTCTAGTACCTTAAAAAAAATTAAAGGCCTGTACTTGAAGCCTGAATTAGTGCGATCTAGAGTTTGACCTCCTCTGCCTTTCACCTCATTCTGCATGATGTGCAGATTCAATTCTCCGCTGTGCAAAATCAATATGAATTAAATATGCCTATGCATTTATAGATTGCACCTGTCCTAAGTTTTCAAAATTCAGGCAAACTGAATTTTGTGGCAGACAGTTTTTATTTTGTTAAGAAAAAAAAAAGCTTAGGGGTGGGGAGGATTACATTGAAAGGTATGAGGGCATGATGCAATGGGAAGTTCTCCTCTTTCTCCATAATCAATGGGAATTTGAGTAGTGTGACATAGTAATTCAGGTGCTGGACTGGAATCTGGGAAATCTGGGTTTTAATCTCTCACTGAGATACAGAATCACAGCGTTGGAAAGAACACTAAGAGTGATCCAGTCGAGCTTCTTGTCAATACAGGAAACAACCTCGAAAAAAAATCCCAAGACGTAACCATGTAACTTCTGTTTCAGAATCTCTAGTGAAGGAAAGTCTAGCAACTTCTGAAATCCGTTCCACTGTCCAGCAATCTCACCTACAATCAGCATGTTCTTCCTAAATGTTTAGTTGGAATCTCCTTAATTGTGATTAGAATCAAATGGTATCCAGTGCTGGCAGCAGCATGCCAAGGCTTCACAGCTGTGTAATCAGGCAGAAAGCAGCAACTAGCAAACCCCGTTCATTAAAGTAGTTCAGGCTCATAACAAGCTCAGAGCAACTGAATCCAAATTTACCAATAGTCCAGAACAAAAATGTCCAGAAGCAGAATCTATAGTCCAGGCAAAGGTCCAAGGTGCATAAGCAAGGAATGCAGAAGTCAGCAAGGCTGTCACCACCAATGGAGTTAGTAGATTCTAGTAGCTTTCTGCTGTCCTGACCTCTGCTTATATAATCTCAGTATCCTGGCCAGCTGTGGCCTAATTAACAAACTCTTCCCATATAAACACTGCCAGAAGCCTGGGCTCTCCTTTTTCTACCTGCCTTGGCTGCCCTAAGTACTGTCCCTCTCATTTCCCTAGGGTGTGGCTTTTGGGAAGAGTCCTGTCTGGGTCCTAGGGCAGGGGCATAACACCTAGTTTGGATCTGTTCCTCTGGAAAACAAGCTGCCCTTCATCTTCTACATGATAGTTCCTGAAACGCCTCCTCCCTCCCTTTCATTCTCAGCCTGTCCTACCTAACATGTGAATCTCATATACGCACATGTTCCTCCTGGCTATTGCCCCTTTCCAGTGGGTACCATTCAGTGAAAGGCTACTCTGATGTTGGAAATGGAGTATAGTCAACCATGACCAGGAGCCTTGGATAGAATTACCCTCCACAAATATGAACCACCTTCCTTTAAAAGTCATATCCAAGATCTCAGAATGGAAAATTCACAATGGTTTTTTCCTGGGTCCACGATAACAGACCTGCCATTTCTGTTCTAGAGCTTCCTCTGTGCTAATAAAAAAATGGATAGTTTGTACAAAAAGACCATGTTAGTCCATTTTTCCATGTCACGCTGTTTCTTAATACTTTCCACAGATTTCTTAATGTGTACCAATGGTGAATGCTGCCCAGTTTTTTTTTTAAAAATGGTGTTTTGAAAAGTAAGTAGTTAAGATTTGTAGCTTCAAGGCCCCCAAATTAGTTATTGATGGTTAGAATTACCTTTTTAAAGCATGTAAGATTTTTAGCCTCTCATTTCTCAAAAGAAACAAAAATAATAGTCACTTGGTTTCCCCCTCTTTTTTAAAAAAAATGCTACACAGATGCTACAAGCTGTTAGCATGTGGTACAAAATACACACTCCTCCCATCCATCTTGATGTTCTTCTAACACCCTCCAAACAGCACAAAACAACAATACAAGAGACAGCACAAGCCAACACTTGTACCATGGGAAATTTTTATTCTACCATTTACTGAAGCTGAACCATAGAAGTAACTGAAAGTTACAGTTATACTGCACAGGAAGGAATGTTATCCCTTGCAATATTACAGTCATAATGGCTATAATCCCCCTAGTGCTTTAAACAGAATCATTGAATCATAGAGCTGGAAGAGACCACAAGAGCCATTGATTTTAACCCCCTGCCTGCTGCCAGGAACCCCCTTCCGGGAATACACAGTCAAGGCACTCCTGACGGATGGCCATCCAGTCTCTGTTTAAAAAACTTCCAAAGATGGAGACTCCACTACAATCCATGGCAGAGTATTCCACTGTTGAACTCCTCTTACCATCAGGCAGCTCTTCTTAATGTTTAGATGGAATCTCTTTTCCTGTAGTTTGAAACCATTGCTCCACGTCCTAGTCTCTGGGGAAGCAGAAAAGAAGCTTGCTCCATCTTCAACATGACATCCCTTTAAAGGTTCAACATGGCTGTCATGTCACTTCTGAATCTTCTCTTCTTCATGTTAACATACCCATATGCATGCAAATGTTCACCTGCAGAAGCAGATGGATATTTTTGCTCAGTGAGGAATATCAACAAGGCTGAGATCTTGCCTTTACATACATGGAGTCATGCATGCCTTGGTTGCCCTGTACCACCTTATTACAGAGTTGTGATGCTGCACAACCAAAAGCACATTGGGTATTGATACACAATGCACAACCATTCAGTGAAGGCACAATGTGCAACTGTGCAATGTGAAGCACACAATGTACAACAACCTGCAATGGCATAACTCTGTTTTCATATCCTTTAATTGAATACTCAAGTTATGCATCAGCCAAAAAAGTACAACTGTCCCTAAATCAGATGTAGGAATGGTGTTGAGCTGCTTCTCTCCACATTCCGCATCTTTGACTATTTGACCGTTTGCAACCTTGCCCCTAAATGGTCCAATAGGGCAGAGATAAAATCATAGAATCATAGAAATGTAGAGTTGGAAGAGATGAGAGCCAGTATATTGCTAGATATCACAAACTGGAGAAACACAACATGGAGAAACTGTTTCTGACCAGAACTAACCCACTTGCCATGTGGGCAACAGAGGAAGGGCGGCTATTGCTTTCAAACTTTCTTTGTGGACTTCCTCAAGCATCCAGTGGGAAATGTGAGTGACATCATATTGGACCAGATAAGGAGATGAGGAACTGATTTCTTGTCATGGCCTATATTACCTCAAGTCAAAACCTGAGAGGGTATACATTTTGGCTGTGTCTATGGCTTGAGGCAAATCTGTACAGAATCATAGCTGTGAGCCTTTTCTTGTTCACTTATCTTCAGCAGTCTTTTCGCAGGAGGCCCTGTGAGAAATTGAAGTTGCAGCCCTAGGACAAGTGCATGGCTTTTCATCCACTTAATTCACTGAACCACTACTGCAGAGCTTTCCAAACTGTGTGCCGTGACACATTAGTGTGTCGGCTGCAGTGTGTAGGTGTGTCACCTGTGCTGCCTTGGGCTGAGAAAGACCCCGGTGGGGGTGGCGGTTAGTTTAAGCTGTGGTTCATTAGTAACTAAGCTCTTATAAGAAATATAAGAGATATGGGCACATACATAAACTGTAATAACAAAATGTACGGGGACACAACATATCTCATGAAAACCTTTCATTTATATTTTTGAAAATATGATGACTTATGATTTATTTATTTACTTAGTTATAATATATAAAACTGCATTACTGTGTCGCAAAATGATGCATGTGTAAAAAGTGTGTCACCAACATGAAAAGTTTGGAAAGCTCTGCACTACTGGTTGCTTCTAGTTCAGTAAGCAACAATAGCAAGAGACATCTTTACCCATCTGTTTTATTTCCCAACTTGTGCACATTTCCAGCAACTTAGTAGAGGGAACCAAACATGATGCAGTAAATAATAACATTAGAGTGTGGGAAGAGGTCCTGACCTAAGGAGACAATGTGTAGTCTTGAGAATATTCAAAGGTATGGACATAGAAGTCTGGGTTTTCACCTTGTACTAAATGGACCCCTATTCTGACCCTGCAAAGATTGGTTGGTTGGTTGGTTGTTTTCAAGCAATAGTCTTCATTTCTAGAGCAAAAGTGGGCAACTTCCCATAGTTGGTTGTCTGGGTTGGATTCTAGCTGCAATCTGCTGCCTCACCATGCCAGCTGCTGTTGTGCCATTGAATCACAGAACTGGAAGAGACCACAAGAGCCATCAAGTCCAATCCCCTGCCATACAAGAAGACACAATCAAAGCACCCCTGAGAGATGACCATCCAGCCTCTGTTTTAAAATCTCCAAAGAAGGAGATTCCACCACACTCCAAAGCAACATATTCCACTGTCAAACTGCTCTTACCATCAGGAAGTTGTTTCTAATGTTTAGGTAGAATCTCTTTTCCTGTAATTTGAATCCATTGCTCTATGTTCTAGTCTCTGAAGCAGCAGAAAACAAGCTGGCTCCATCCTCCATATGATATCCTTCAAATATTTAAACATGGCTATCATGCCACCTCTTAAGCTTCTCTTCTCCAGGCTAAACATAACTAGCTCCCTAAGCCACTCCTCATAGGGCGTGGTTTCTAGGCCTTTTACCATTTTGCTTGCCCTTCTCTAGTCAATGTTCCAGCTTGTCAATATCCTCCTTGAAGTGTGGTGCCCAGAACTGGACACAATATTCCAGGTGAGGTCTGAGCAAAACAGAATAGAAGTGGTATCAGTTGCAATTTCCTTTATAAATAAGGAAAACGGAAAGCCTGTGGAACTACAGGATTAAAGCAGAATCACACTACCAGGAAGTTTCTCAGATCATAGTTTTACTTTAACATAGACTGCACACTCTCTATCTACCTTGAGTAAAAAGAAAATGGTAATGTATTTGCCGCTGCTAGACTGCTAAAATTTAGCAGTGTGTCAAGCAGTGTGTCCCGCTAGACACTAGCAGAAAAAAGTAGCATGAGCTGCAAAAAAAACTGTGGTCCAAATAGAAGCCATGGGCCATGAGTTGTCCCGACTAAAGGAATCCTTAGCCCCACAAGCTATTTCTTTTGACTTTGCATTCTCTTTATGTATGATCAAATGTCTATCCTGATTCCATGGTGACATCATAAGAGGAACCATTCTCTTGCTTCACACTGCTGAGTCTAGTTCCAGCTGATTCTCACTTCTGTACCATTCAGATGTTACAAGCAGCTGACTTGGCTTCTTTTTAACATTGCTGGCCCTTTCAGTCTCTCATTTTAGGTTTCCTTTTCCTGTTTTGTAACCTGTGCTTAGCGGTAGTTCTCCAAGCCTTTTATGACACCAGTCTCTGGGTACCTCGGATGTGGTCAAGCCAAAGTTCAGAATGCCAGTGAAAAAGAGGAAAATGTGGCTCAAAGTGACCTTTGCACGCACCTCAGTTGCATATATCTCCATCATGTGCTACAAAATGCTGACCCTTTGGTTTTCAAAAGAAAAAAGGGCTGAGATTTCATTATACAATTGCATACAGTGAGGAGCAAAGCTAACATCTGTCCAGGAAAATATATACATTCCAAAAAAGATGACAGAAGCCCTCCTCAATCCTCCTTGCATTCATCAAATACATTGTGGGAAAAATGTGAGCATGTCACTGAAATTATTTTCAATGACAAGTTCTAGCCCTGCACCATCAACATCTGCAATAGAATGCCTACGTGCATGTACCAGTGTGTGTATGGGTGCTTCATGTGACTGGGAGTTCTTAGTGCAAATAGTCAACAGCTGTGTGCATGATAATGGAACCAGTAGTATGGCTATTTTCTCCTCCTTCCACCTTCTTATTGCACATGTGGACAATTTCTGAAGAGGTTTATTTTCTTCTTCTGAATGCTAGAGACAGACTATTACAACTTGCTTTGAGAATGGTCATCTCATTGGGCCCACCAAGAATAGCCACATAGTGCAACTTAACCATAACCTATGCCTGGCAACCTGAATCAAAGTGGTGCCACTCTTGGGAGACCATTACTAGATGGAGACTTAGAGCAAACTCAGAAGAAGCTTGAGAAAGAGGCAGAATCAGTTCCTGAGTGGGGTGTTAACCTATAGCCAGCACAGTGTAGTGGTTTAAGCATTGGACTATGACTCTGGAGAACACAGTTCAATTCCTCACTCAGTCACAGAAACCCACTGGGTGATCTTGGGTGTGTCACACACTCTCAGCCCCCCAAAAACCTGTGATAAGTTTGCCGTAGGGTTGCCGTAAGTCAGAAGCAACTTGAAGGCACATAAAAGCAATAACACAACCAATGGCTTTAGCACTTCATGGTGGCAAATTCACACTGGGTTTTACATGAGCAACGCCAGTTTTAACATTCCTTTTTATGGAAGCTATCCATGGTGCTGAATCTACTTTGAGAATATGATCCAGTACTTTGGATAGCTCCTATAAAACACTGTAAATCCTAAAGTAGCATCAGTTCACTGGTCTGAAGTGAAGTAGCATCAATTATTGGCCAGAACCCTGTTGGATTATTGCCAAATATAGTAGACCCATTGGATCAATTATTCATCAATGAGTCAACATATAGGTAAATCCTATGTTAACATATAGGTAAATCAGTGGGATTACTCTAGCTTGGAGTAATAATAGCACTGCAGCCATTGTGTCCAATTGTGTTACACAACACAATTATTAATATCAAACAGAAAGACGAAGAGAGAAGAAGTTACAATGTAAAAGGAACCCATAGTCTCTGAAAGAGGAAATCTAAACAAACATTTTGTACTTCAGCATGGTTGGACAAACTGCTTCAGCAGATTTGGTACAAAAGAAGCCACTGCTCACATGAAGATTTCCACATTTACTGTTGTTTTTTCTTTGAGATTCTCTTGCTGACCTGACTTGTTTTAAATTATTATAAACTGCCTTAGGTCCTGTACTGGGAGAAAGAAGAGGACAAGAAGGCAGCGATTTGCATAAATTTTGCACATGCTAATTAATATACCCAGATGCAACTATTAAAAGGAATTACAACAATTTAAAGAGAAGTATTAAAACTACAAGCACAAGAAATACAAGTAGAAATAAATATATTTCTCCATATTGGGGAAGACTAATCAGATGACCTGAGGTCCATTCAAATTACAGAATTAAAGTGCTGTTATTCCACTTTTAACTGCCACAGTTCCATTCTTTGGAATCCTCAGATTTGTAGTTTGGTGAGACATTGGAACACTCTGGTTGATAATTCTAAATGCTCTTCCCTAAACTGCCAATTCCAGTTTCCACAGGATGGAACCATGGCAATTAAGGTGGAATAACAGCACTACAATTCTGTAGTGTGAATAGAGCCCTGAATTCCTGCTCATCCTGCTGTCCAGTCCTGCTGACTGTGGATGGAGAATTCCAAGGCCCCTGTTCTTAGGCACCCTTGAAGGGTAGAATTCTTATTGCAGGGGGGAGATAAATACTCTCATTTTATCCCCTCTCCCCACTACATCCCTGAATGGGTCGAACCACACTGACAGGTAGAGTACAGGATGTTTTTAATGACTGAGGACAAGAACAAGATGGTGGCCTGCTCCATTCCACATACAGCACCAAACTAAACTGGTAGCTGAATAGAACTTAAACACAGGGCAGCATCTTCTGCTATACCTTGGAGTAGTATTATACCTTCAGTAGCTGTGAGAAAATGGGGTAAGGCTTTTGTAGCTCCACCCTGGTATCTGCTACCTTGAGGTCATTTCCTCGCTCTGCTAATAGCATGGCTGGCCCTAACTGGGCATCAACCTTGGAGAGTCACAGCTTCTCTGAATTGCAAGGCTTACTGGATAGACACACAGATTTGTTTTCCACTGGTCCAAAGTTTAGGACATGGAGCAATGGACTAAAACTAGAGGAAAAGAGATTCTACCTAAGCATTAGGAAGAACTTCCTGATGGTGAGAACAGTTTCACAGTGGAATAAGCTGCCTCGGAATGTGGTGGATTTTCCTTCTTTGGAGGCTTTTACACAGAGGCTGGATGGCCATCTGTTGGGAATGCTTTGATGGTGTATTCCTGCATGGCAGAATGGGGTTGGACCGGGATGGCCCTTGTGATCTTTTCCAGCTCTGCGATTCTTAGTCAATCTGGGCATGATTCATACAGACAGCATCACTTTCTCTCAAGTATTTTCCTTATACTTGCATTACTTTTGTTTTGTTTTGTTTCATTTAAGTCTTTGGGGGTACAGCTATGGGACGTAGACAAAATGCTCTCATTTTGTTCTTCCCCAAATAAGAATTCTGCCCCACAGCACAATTTTTCTTCAGTCCCCAAATTTCTAGCATGGTAGCAATTTAAAACTTCAGCTGAACATTTAGAAATACAGTTTAGGCATCCAAAGAAAAAGGGAAGGGAAAGTGACCGAGGGGATGTGACTCCAGCAACTAGAAGAGTTCTAGGTGTGAATGTTTTGCAGTGTCTCACTCTCTGCAGTGCTTTGGTAAGTGAAGGAAAATTTCATGGGGGGAGGGGATTCTGGGACAATGTCCCCATTTTGTATCCCTCCCCCAGTACCTACAACCTAGATGTCCTTTTCTTTTTGTTAAGTGAGAGAGACCCTTTGTCTGGGCCACAGAGATAATTAATCACGGCTGTGGAAGTGGAACATAATTATATACCACCCCATATGTATGTGTGTACATTCCTTCAAGTCATCTGTGGATTTAACCGTGATTCCATGAATTTCATAGGGTCTTCTTAAGCAAGGATTTCTCAAAGGTGGTTTTGCCAGATCCTTCCTCCGCAATATAGCCTACAGAACCTGGTTTTACATGGCAGTTTCCTATCCAAGAAGTAACTAGATCTGACTCTGTTTAGCTTCCAAGATCAGATGGAATCTATTGCCTCTAGGGTATTTATGCTGCCACCACCACTGTAAGAGATGAACAGTCCAGAGATACTGCAGTCTTCCACACAATCTGTTTTGATCTACCTTAGAGAGTATATGTGCATATTTAGTAGTCACAATTTTCTGTTTTCCTCTTTTATATCAGCTTCCCCCCTTTGGGCCATTCATAAGTTTGCCCTGTTCTTTACCTTAGTATGGCATCTATTATCATAATTTTTTTTTAAAAAAAAACCTGACTCAGAAGAGGTTGAAAGTGCTAAGTATCATTCAGAAAAAGAGGAAGGGGAAAAAAAAAACAAGATTCATTCAGAAAACTGGGTCATTCACAGGCAAGGGGAAGTAGTGTGCCATTTCTTGTAAAGCCACAATGGCCAGCTCTTCAAAGAAAACCGCTCCCAGGGTGACATTTCACAAAGCTTCCTAAAAGTTGGCAGCAGGCCAGATGGTGACCATGCAGCTCGGGGAGCCCAACCTGCAGCTGAAGGCATGCTTCCGATCCGTGCTGATGGCTCCAGTTCAAGCTGCCGTTCCTTTCCTTAAGCGCTCCTGTCGAGAAATCAGATTTCGCCGGATGCTTTCGCCTTCCAACTTTTGCAGATATTTATTTGCTCTCCGTGGGAAAACAAACTATCCCAGCTGTTGTGGGTGACTGACAAGGCTGGGAACCTGATGGAGCCTGCATATTTATTCTTCATTCATTACTTTTATATCTCACATTTCCTCCAATGAGTTCAAGACTGTATATGTGGCTCTCCATGCCTCCCCACATTTATCCTTACAACAGTCTTGCAATCTTTACAACAATCTGACAGGCCAAGCTGATGGAGACTGACAGGTCTAAGATCACACAGTGAATTTCATAGAATCATAGAGCTAGAAGGGACCACAAGGGATATCTAGTCCAACCCCCTGCCATGCAGGACACAACTGAAGCAGCAGTCCTGAGAGATGGCCATCCAATCTCTGGCCATTTCCGCATGAGGCGAGGGAGTCACTCCATGCCATTACTCACTGGATCTTCTGGCTCCTTGGTCTGGTGAATTGGAGCAGTGCGAGGTCTTAGATCCGCACTGCTCTGGCTTCCAAAATGGCTGCTTCAGGTTGGTTGTGGGTCCCGACCAACTGCGAAGCTTGCCACGCCTAAAGCCTGCCCTCCGCAGATCACAAGCTTGCATTGGTGCGAGCCTGCGAATCTGCACAAGGGAACAGGTATGCAATGGTGTGCTCTGGAAAAATGAGAAACCTCTTTTTTTCTGATCTTTAAAAAGCATGCTGGAGGACCAGTTGGGGGCATTTCGGAGCGGACTGAGGTGCGGATCTCTGGTTAGTAGTCCAAACCTAGTCCGCTCCAAGGTGCAGACGACCTCCGTGGAGAACGCACTGTGCCATTTTAATTCTCCCATGCGGAAAAGGCCTCTGTTTAAAGGCCTCCAAAGGATAGTCCACCACACTCTGAGGAAGACTATTCCACTTTTCAACAACTGTACTGGTCAAGAAGTTATCTCTAATTTTTAGGTGAGAGCTCATTCCTTGTAATTTGAATCAAGTAGTTTGCGTTCTTGTCTTGTCTCTGTCTTTAGATACAGCTATCACGTCATCTCTCAGTCTTCTCTTCTCCAAGGTAAACACACTCGACTCCCTATGTCATTCTTCATAAGACTTGATTTCCAGACCTTTGACCATGTTGGTTGCCCTCCTCTGAACTTGCTCCATCTTGACAATATCCTTCTTAAACTGTGGTGCCCAGACCTTGTCATAGTATTCCAGGTGAGGAAAGAGTGCTTTGGCTCAAGAGAAATCTAACGCTGGAGAAGAATGGCTACAACACTGCAGATGAGGTCTGACCAAAGCAGAGCAAAGTGGCACTATTGCTTTCTTCAATCTGACACAGTGCTTCTGTTGATGCAGCCTAGATTTTCATTGGCTTTCTGAGCCACCACATCACACTTTTGTCCCATGTTTAGTTTCTGTTGTACTAGGACCACCTAGCTCTTTTTTACACATACCGTTATCAAACCAGGTCCCATCCATCCTATATTTATGCATTTCATTTTTTTCCTGCCTAAATCTAGTTCCTTATATTCACCCCTGTTGAAATTGATTTTACAAGTGTTGTCCCAGCTCTCCAATCTGTTACGGTCATTTTGAATCCTAGATTTCATAGCTCAGTGAGGACTAGAACTTGGATAAAAGATTTAGGGCCCCTAATGTCTGCAAATGTCTCCTAGGTGAGGCACAAGGCAAATATGGCCCTTTCCACAGCTTATCTTTTGCTGAAGCCACCCCGTGGAGATCCTAGGATTGGCTCTCCCAGGAGGAAAGCACAACAGAAGCACTCCCCTCTACACTGGCTGTCTGCTGGAAGGGAGGAAATGCAATGGCCCCACTTGTCCCTTCCATAGCGCAGCCCAGCACTTTCCCAGGCTGCTTTGGGGGAGGAAGCACAGCCATTGCATTTTCTGACCCTCTGCATAGCAGGTAAGTGCGGGAGGGTGGTGGAAGGGCTGTGTAATCATGGTTCATTGATGGCAAAACCCCGTCAATGATTTAGTCCACGATTGTGATGGGTGGCCATGGGATTGTGATGGGATCACACCAATGTCAAGCAGAACCGTCATTGTGGGCCCATTGCGATCCAGTCACAATTGCAGGTTGGAAGCAGGCTGAGGAAAGGACCTATGACATGTTTGGGAGGGCCCTTCCCCCACCTCATTTTAGGCACAAAAGAGATCTTTTTTCCAACAGGAAGTTATTCAGCAATTCTTTGGTGAAGGAGTTTGTGAAGCTGTGGAAATATGCATCTCATAGCTATCTCCTCTGTTTGTGGATTGTGTCATAATGGAAAGGAGTGCATTTTCTGGTGAGAAAATAATTGATGCTCAGATGACATGGAGCACTGCATACACCTTTCTGAAAACATTTCATCTATGTTATTTTCAACAGTGGTCATTAACTCAGATTCATACTCTCCAACATTTCAAAGATACAAACCAGGACATGTGTGGCCAAGCAACATGAGACAGTGGTTAAGATAGCCACCAGTTATTAACGAGGAAAGACTCACAGACTAGGAAGGACTGCAGCAGTTTGCTTTTGCCTCAGTCTACTGGGAGAGGCAAGTTTCTGCCTCCTTCTCTTTCCCCTGCTGAATTAACTGAGTGCACACTACTTTTGCACTGTTAATTCAGTTTGCAGCAACTGAAGTAAGCTGAGGACAAGAGGTCATTTCCATGCTAGACTGTTGTTGGGTTTTTTTATTTATCATTTTTATACAAAACATAAGTATTTGAAGGGTCTTAAGATAATATATATGCTAGACTGTTATAGTGGTATTATTCCACTTTTAATATCCTATGGAATCTTGGGGTTTGCAGTTTAGGGAGGGACCTCAAAGGTCCCTCCCTAAACTGCAAACTCCAGGATTCTATAGGATGTAGAAAGTGGAATAATACCACTATAAGAGTCTAGTATAGAAATGGCCAGAGAAAAACTAGGGCATTTTAAAGGCAACTGGGAAAGTGGGACAACAGAGGATTAATGAGGACTGTCCCTGACAAATCAAAGCAGTTGCAGGGTATGCACCTTGTAAGAAGACACCAGGACTTACTTTGTAGCTTGCTAACCCTGGTTTGCTTTATATAATGCAAAATGCATCATGCAAAATTGTTAACAGAGTGTGAAATGGCAGGTGACAGAAACAGTACTCAGAAAACTAAATATTCTCTCTCTTTTTAAGGCATGGTTCTAGGCCTCACAGTTGCCAAGACAGTGTTTGGACAATGTTTAGTGACATTTCAGGAGTCAAACTTAGATCTGAGTAAGATTTCCACCCTCCATAGAGCTTCAGTGCCCCTTTTATCCATCACAACTGAGGATGACCTGGCCAAAAGTAATTATCGGTGCTCCAGAAAGCCAGTTCTGTGTCTCCTGCAAAAGAAATTTTAAAATGCTGTATCAGGCAAAGATCCAACCTGACACTGGCTGAATATCAGTCTCTACCAGTGCACCTATCATGGACGGCAAGGGGAATGAAATCTGTCTTTTTTCTCCCAGCTGCATGATGGCACTCAGATGGCCAATCAGAGGCAATTTCTGCACTACACTGTTACAGTACTATTATTCCACTTTCAACATCCTGTGAAATTCTGGGGTTTGTAGTTTACTGAGGCCAAAGGGCTCTCTGACTGAGAATTCTAAAGGCCCTTGCCCCAAATGGTAAACCTCAGGATTCCATAGGATGTTGAAAGTGGAATGATAGCGCTATAACAGTCTAGTGTGGAAATGGCCTATAAGTACTTCTGTAATTAATGAAGGTTCAGGTATGTGGATATATTTACTTTTTTTCCCTTTAAAACGGCCTCCCCTGGCTCTTAAGTGGCCTAACAGGGTCCACAAACATGGCAAATGCCTACAGGGCATTTAAAGAGGGAGGATGTCTTTTTTTCTGGCAGCATCTTCTTCCAGGATCTCTAGGGGGGTAATCTGGCCTCCTGATCTCCTATTGTTACTCTCCCTTGGATTAATGGTACACCAATAGTTATGCAAAGCCCTTTGTTTCAGTGGGTCTGCTATGCCTGGGATTAGCCATTGGATTAAAGCTAGAGGGCTCACCCCATTCCTTTGTGACAAACCCTTTTTATACCTCTCTGAACAGAACTTGATCTGCTATTCATTTGTTTCCTGCCAGTATAATCAAGCCAGTTATTTTTGTAGCACATGCAATGCTCCCAATTCCAAGTAAGTATCAATATTTGTTCACGATAAACCATAATAGCAAATATCCGGTCAGAGCTTTCATACTGCACTCTGTGCTGCCCGGCTATAGGTTTAGTCATAAAGCAAACATGTGATATTGCTCATACAGCCAGAATGTGAATGAAAGGGAGGCCCTGATAAGATTGGCTCTTATTGTGACATCATTTTTTTTTCTCAGACTGATGGCTGCACATACCACACAGCCTTTTTTTCACACTGTGCAGAATGAGATGGTAGAAAAAGGCTGGTAGCATTCAGACTGTATCACTCAAGAACTCAAGACTACACTAACATATTGCCAAAACAGAGGATAAAAGCAAAAACCAATATACCTACATTTTGCATATGCTAAATGCCAGCATCTTATAGTGGTTTGAGAATTGGACTTTGACTCTGGAGACCAGAGTTCAAATCCTTGCTCAGCCATGGAATTCTATTTGGTGACTTTGGACAAGTCACACTCTCTCGGCCCCAGAGGAAAGCAAATGCAAACCCCATCTGAACAAATCTTACTCCCCAAAAAACGTCCTGTGATAGGTTCACTTTATGGTCATAATAAGTCAGAAAATACTTGAATGCACACAGCGGGTCTTTCTGCACTACACTGTTATAGTGCTCTTATTCCACTTTCAACATCCTGTGGAATTCTAGGGTTTGTAGTTGACTGAGGCCAAAGAGCTCTCTGGCTGAGAATTCTAAATGCCCCTCCCTAAACTGCATACCCCAGGATCCATAGGTTGTTAAAAGTGGAATAATAGTAGGATAACAGTGTAGTGCGGAAAGGCCTAGCAACAACAACAATTTTGATGTCTAGATCAGGCATGAGAATTGTAAGGTCCAAAGGCCATGGATGTGATCATTTGTAAAGTCCAGTGTGACCACTGAGATGCCCACTGGCCCCACAAAAGCCCTGGAATCCCTCTGCCTCTCCCACCAATATGCTTAAAATGCCTTTTAAGGGTTTTAAAAAAACGCTTACAGTGTTTATGGTTTTTATATGCTTTTAAACTGACTGTCTTATGGCAACCATATCATAGAGTTTTCTTGGGAAACTTCATTTAGGCCATTTCCTCACTGGACTGTTATAGTGCTATTATTCCACTTTCACATCCTGTGGAATTCTGGTGTTTGCAATTTACTGAGGCCAACAGGCTCTCTGGCTGAGAATTCTAAAGGCCCCTCCCGAAACCGCAAACCCCAGGATTGCATAGGATGTTGAAAGTGGAATAATAGCACTATAACAGTCTAGTGTGGAAATGGCCTTAGAGAAGGTCTGCCATGGCTTTCCTCTAAGGCTGAGACAGTGTGGCTTGCCCAAGGTAACCCAGTGGGTTTTCTTAGGGTTTTCTTGGCAAGACTTATACAGCAGAGGTCTGTATTGCTTTTCTCAAAGGCCTGAGGGAGTTACTTGCCCAAGGTCACTGATAGCATTCATAGAAGAGCAGGAGTATGACTTCTTGTCTCCCAGAGACTTAGTCCAATTCTCAGACCCCTACTCCACAGAAGCTCCACATTAGGAGGCTGCTCACCTTGAAACAGCCAACACCCCCCCCCCAAAAAAAAGCAGACTGAAATGAACAAGAAGTAACACATCTTCATTTCCAGTCAACCTAAACGGCAATCACATTTTACAAAGCAGACGTGCCCCTGGCCTACATAAGAATCCACTTTCAGAGAACTATTGCTTATTCACACAGGGTTCTATGAATGAGCCCTTCAGGTGAAACATTCTGGTGGCGCACAAACCTATAAGAGATCGTCTGCACTGAATGGAGTAGTAGAACACCTTTCCCAAATCTAGTCTTCTCTATCTCAACATGGAAAGGATCTTTGGTAATAATTTGGGCAAGTCTGTAGCTTGTGAGAGCCTTGAAAGGCTGTTCCATCCACATCAGATGAACCAAATGAGGGACCATTGGCCTGAGTTGGTAAGACAGCAGCTCAGCACATTTGACCAACCTTTATTCTCCTTTGTCTTCCATCTCAGCTAATGGTCCATTAAGGTCAGAGCTCCATGTCCACTAGTTGCCGAGCCTAACTTTCAGTATTATTTATTATACTACTCAGACACAAGAAGAAGGGTGTCTCTTTTTCCAATACATTCATGTTCCTTGGCAAAAGCAAGCCTACCACCAAAGCAAAATAGATTCCTTTAATAGGTGGTTCTAAAATTTTTGCCTAAAAAAATCCACAGCCAAACAGATCTCCATTTTCATGCTCTCCATCCATATGTCCTTAAAAGTTTCAGGATGTAGACTAGGTCTGTTTTGTTTCCCTTTTGAATAGAAAATGGACACTGACAGAGTTCTTGGTTTTATAAGGAACTCAGCTCTACCAGATCCTGAGCAAAGGACTCTGTTTTGAACGGTTAATAAATTGAAATCTCCTCTAACATCCATGTCTATTTACCTGGTAACTATCCTTGAATGTTTGGGTTGGTGAGTCATTAACTCTCTACCAGTCAGTACTTGTTACTGCTTATTTCCACCCAGGAATGGAACTAGAAATTTTTACATGCCATCTCAGTTCGTAACATCAATCACAAAGAAAGTGTCAGATACAGAAATCTAACACAAAATTTGAAACAGCACAATACACTTGTCAATGACATCTATGTCCATCGTCATGGCTCTGCTATTAACTTTATACCGACAACATGTGAAAAACCACACACACACGTATACACACAATATGTCTTGGTTGCTATGGGTAACAGCAAACATCATTCCAGATACTCCAGCTGGGATAAATGGTTGCCGCCCATTCTCGTTTAGACAGAAAATGGGTAATTACTGTCTTCAGCAGATGAACATGCTTAAGGCTACAGCAGCCGGCAATCCATTTAAGTAACAGTGGCGGTTAAGATTTCAGCTTTGAATGGCTGACAGCAAGATCCACAAGCCAAACTCAGTAGGGTTTTATTAAGTCAAAGAACCAAAGTGGTAGGAAGAATCCAAATGCCAACCAATTCAGGGCTATATCACAAGGCAAGATCATCTATATACCAGTCTGCCCATCCCTTTGAAAATGTAACTCTGCATTGGAAATAATGCTGGATTCACACATTACATGGTAGCTAACTTAGATGTGCCATCAAAATATGGTAATTGTATTCACACACTACAAGGCAGCTAAACTGCATTTGCCGTTAAGGCACGGTGGGCGGAACTCTGTGATTCCAAGGACATTTTTCTCCTTAAAAAGATTGCCCAAAAGTTCTTCAGTGCTTTTGAGAGAACAATGATTTCATATAAGAACATTAAGAGAGCCAAATTGGAGCAGCCCAAGTCCTATTTAGCTCCACACCTTTCTCATGAGATGATCAACACATGCCTGGAAGAAACAAGCACATTAGCAGAGAAATGGATTTTTCCTACTAATGTTCCACAGCAACTGGTATTCAGATATATATGGCCTACGAACAATATTACATAGTCATCATGATGAGTAATTACTGAGTGCATCTACACTATCTAGTTGTAACAGTATGACACCACTTTAACGGGCATGCATTCATCCTGTAGAATACTGAGATTTGTAATATGGAGGACAATGTTATAAATGAGAGTATCTACATTGTTTCTTTAAGTGTTATGATGCCGTCCTATGGAAACCTGGGATCTGTAGTCTGGTGAAATACTTTGAATTGTCTGCTAGAGAGTTCTACTTCACTATAGCACAGTTCTAAGTATCCCTCCAAAATTTGACTATAACAATGTATTTCTTTCTTTCTCCCTCCCTGTAGTTGAAGCTGGAGCTCTTTTGTCATCTGCCATGGGCAATTTATTGATCTGGTCACTTTCCTGGAAATGATATGGAAACCTTGGTGGCCATCATGCTATCTCATCACTTCATAGCTAATTTGAATATCTATTGTTTGTTTAGGCATAACCAAATGCTAGAATTTCTATTTCTATTTGCCAGCCTTGAAAACAGTTAGTATGAGCATAGGCAGCCTTTATAGTAACAGTACATGGACAACACTGAAACAGGTTCTTGTTCTCTGCTTTTTAATCTGACAGGCAATGAGTTGCCGTTGCCTGGGGAAGAGACTTCTCACACTCCTGCTACCTGAAATCATTGACCCAGAGATGCCTGGGCTTGAACCCATGACCTCTCAAATGCACTCTGTGACTGAGCTATAGCCCACGACACCAGCTTACTTTAGAAAATTCCTTTTATGTGCAAACGAGGCTTCACTTGAGTACATGGTTGAATGGCTGCTGCCTCAGTAAGCAAAAAGAATAGCTTTGGATGTGTGTCAGGGAGGGACATTTTGAAATGGAGGCATTCCTCCAAATGTATAAACTTCAATGAGAGGAGCAAAATTCCTTTCAAAGCCTGTTAACTTGCCAAAAGCAACAACCAGACAAAGACTGGAGATGGTTCTGCCTTGGGGGCATTGTTCCACACACAACAGGAGAAAATAATCTAAGCAGACAACATTTTCTGTTGTGATCTTCTAGCACTAATTTGTGCCCCTCCTTTGTATCTGTACAGTTCATAACATGTACCTAGCCCATTCAACATGATACAGACGTTGATCAGTTTCATAGTAGGGATGCAACTTTCTTTTGAGTTTCTTCTCAAAGGAAGTGATATGTAACTTTTGCAATTTTCTTCCCACTATGAGAAAGTCTTCAAAAACAATGCCATTTTCAAAGCCTCTTTGCCATTTGGAATTTATTCTGAATAAAATGTGCATGTGGTTGTTTTGCAGAGAAAACAAAAAACAGTACTTTCTGGACATCAAACAATATTTCTGCATAGAAATATTATTTTCTGCACAGAAAATGCTGCTTCTTGAGAAGAAAATGTTTTCTATGCAGATCACCCATGTATGAATTTTGTGCTGAATACATCCTGAATTACAGAATTTTCTGCAAAGGAAGAAGTTTTTCTGTTTATGAAATATTTCTGTGTAGAAACATCATTTTTGGCATAGAAAAGGGCTGTTTCCTGTGCAGAAAATGATGTCTTCTATGCAAAACAACTGTGTACAATTTTTGTGCAAAATAAGGCGATTTCTGCACTATACTGTTATAGTGCTATTATTCCACTTTCAACATCCTGTGGGTGTTTGTAGTTAGGGGAGGGGCATTCAGAATAGTCAGCCAGAGAGTTCTCAGTAAACTACAAACTTGAGAATTCCACAGGATGTTGAAAGTGGAAATTTTCAGCCAGAGAGCTCTTTGGCCTCAGTAAACTATAACCCTCCAAATTTCATAGGATGTTGAAAGTGGAATAATATATTGCACTATAGCAGTGTAGTGCAGAAATGGCCTTAGTCTTCATATGATTGCTGGACTACAGTCTCCATTTTTTTGTATGTTTACTATTGGGAAAAAATGTAAACACCTGCAAAGGTCCAGCAGATTTGCAACGCAACAGCAACTGCTTGCTAGTCTTCCTTCAGTGGCACTTTTGTAAAAAGATGCAACTTCTACTTTCTGTATATTGTCTCAATCCATTTTTATCTCAAACTCCATAGGAAGTGTTTGGTACATCAAGTAACTGAGTCTTATCTGTGTCGTAAAACCAACCTGAAATCTCCTTATTTCAATAGCGGAACAAGAACATCGCCAACAAATGAGGAAGGAAAAGACACTGCCTTAATTTCAAAACAGAAGGTGTTTAAAGAATTAATCACCTGAAAGGGGATGGGGAGTCATTGTTCTCTGGAAGAACAAGGCACAGAATGTTCTCAATAACACCTGGAAGGAACAATTATTTATAATTGTTTTAAAGATTACTTATCTAGATTTGGATGATAGTGGTGGTTGATGGTGATTTTGCAAGCAGCACTGAGTAAGGAAGTGATTCTTTTATCATTTGTAAAATGTCTGTTGTATTTCCAGGTGCATGTGTATGTACCTTCTACTGGCCTGGTGACTCCATGAATTTCATAGGGTCTTCATAGAAATCATAGAAATCATAGAAATGTAGAGTTGGAAGAGACCACAGGGGCCATCCAGTCCAACCCCCTGCCATGCAGGAACACCCTCAAAGCAATCCTGACAAATGGCCATCAAGCCTCTGCTTAAAAACCTCCAAGGAAGGAGCCTCCACTACACTCCGAGGCAGCAGATTCCACTGCCGGACAGCCCTGACTGTCAGGAAGTTCTTCCTGAGGTTCAGGTAGAATCTCCTTTCCTGCAGCTTGAATCCATTGTTCCTTGTCCTGGTCTCTGGAGCAGCAGAAAACAAGCCCTCCCCTTCCTCTACATGGCATCCCTTCAAATATTTAAACATGGCTATCATGTCCCCTCTTAGCCTTCTCTTCTGCAGACTAAACATACCCAGCTCTCTAAGTCTATCCTCATAGGGCATGGCTTCAAGGCCTCTCACCATTTTGGTCGCCCTCCTCTGGACTTGCTCCAGCTTGTCAATATTCTTCTTGAATTGGGGTGCCCAGAACTGGACACAGTATTCAAGATGGGGTCTAACCAAAGCAGAGTAGAGTGGTACCAGTACCTCTCTCGATCTAGACACCATACTCCTATTGACACAGCCGAGAATTGCATTGGCTTTCCTGGCTGCCGCATCACACTGCTGACTCATGTTCAGCTTGTGGTCTATGAAGACTCCTAGATCCCTTTCACACGTACTGCTATCCAGCCACGTGTCCCCCATCCTATATTTGTGGATTCTATTTTTTCTACCTAAGTGTAGAACCTTACACTTCTCTCTGTTGAATTTAATTTTGTTCGCCTTGGCCCAGCTCTCCAACCTATCCAGGTCATTTTGAATTTTGATCCTGTCCTCTGGCATTTTAGCAACCCCTCCCAATTTGGTGTCATCTGCAAATTTGATGAGCATGCCCTCTATTCCTTCATCCAAGTCATTGATAAAAATATTGAACAGCACTGGGCCCAGGACAGAACCCTGTGGCACCCCACTAGTCACTTCCCTCCAGGATGAAAAGCAGCCATTCATGATCACTCTTTGGGTTCGGTCGGTCAACCAATTACAAATCCAACTAACGGTAGCCCTGTCCAGCCCACATTTAACTAGCTTCTTTGCAAGAATGTCATGGGGAACTTTGTCAAAGGCCTTACTGAAATCAAGATATGCTACATCCACAGCATTCTTAGACAAGGAAAACTCAGAGATGGTCTGTAAGTTCCTTCCTTTGAAACATAGCCTGTAGCAGCTGGTATTCTTTGGTTATTTCCCATCCCAATACTAACCAGGGCTGACCCTGCTTAGCTTCCAAGATCATACAGGATCTGCTGCCATTAGGGTATTTACCTTTGTACCTTCGTACTTCCTAAATAAGTCATAAATAAACCAGGAAGCATACAACCTGGAAATTCTACTGTAAAAATTATGTGGAATTCATTTTGCAAACAGTATTAATCCAGATTCTTATGGAAACAAGCAGTTTTACAATTTGCATCACTCATACTCAGGTTTTGACATTTCAGCATCACTGAAGCAATGTGACACTGAATCAAAACTGCCAGATAATTCTAAGTTTTTCCATCTAGGGCTGGGCTTCTGCCACTGGATGGATGAGTTTTTGAGTCCTTGTTGGTCAAACTTAACAGCCACCATGTGAAAGAATTAACTTGCATTAGTGATCTTGTTAATTTTTGCATTCACTTTGCTGTTTGTGGCTGGGAAAAGATAGGAAAGCTGAGAACCAACAAGAGGAGTGGACTTTTCTCTGTTGCTAACCTGCCTCTACAGTTCTCACAGCAAATTGGGGAGGATTTTGATTTTGACACTTTGATTTTCTTTGTTTGCTTCTGCACTTTCTTATATCCTTTGGGAGTCCATTTTCCATTGGCTTCACCATGAGGGGGGATGCACCTCAACTCAAGGGTTCCCCGTACGTTGTTCAATATGGATTTGATTTGCTTACTAACCAAGGAATAAGCAGGGGAAGAATTTCTTTGGGAGTTCAATTCCACCATTGGCTTTTAGGTTATATGGGGCCCTATCAGTGAAATGGCTAGAATGCTTCAGTAAAACTTATGCTATAACAGTTATGTGTGTCAGTATTTGGCACCAAAAGAACTCTTGGAGGGGCCTGGATCTAAATCCAGTTTCAGAGCTAGACAGCACACATGGGTCAAGAACTTTAACTAGATTACGTTGTCCATAATTATCAGAATTCTTCTGGTCTTCACTGTTGTAGGGCCAGCTGTCCATTGTCAGGCAATGGAGTACCAAGATATTCAGCAGGTAAACAGATACAGCTTAGCAGTCCAACAAAGCTTGCCTGGTAAGGGTGAAGCAAGAGTGAAATCCAGTGTTTGTCCAAAGGTCAAGAATCCAGCAAGCAGCAAGGTCAGAGAGTCCAAAAGTCAGAGAAGTCAGGCAGATGGCAAGCAGGGAATCTGTAGCACACACAAAGGCAAGGGCTGGCAAACACATATGTTGTTTCTGGTGTTAAGCCACTGTCCTCTGCCTTCCTTACAAAGGCTGGAGCCAGCTGGCTGTCATCCCAGCCTTACTAGCTCCTGATGTGCTTGTGTCTGCTGTCCTCCTTCAAGGCTGCTGTTCACCTGGAGAAGCTGACTCCTGGTCCATGCTATCAGCTACCTTCAGGAACAATAAGACATGATAGGAAAGGTACTAAGGTGATTGTTGTTGCTGTTGTGAGCTTTCAAGTTGTTTCTGAGTACTGACAACCCCAAGATGAACTTCTTATGGGGTTTTCTTGGCAGGATTAATCCAGAAGCCTTTGCTTTCCTGTGGAGCTGAGAGCATGTGACTTGCCCAAGGTCACCCAGTGAGTGTCCATGGCTGAGTAGGGATTTGAACCCAGGTCTCCAGAACTGTAGTCCCAGTGCTCAAACCACTACATTTCACTGGCTATCTCCTAAGGTGTTGCTTGCCAGAATAACATATGAATAATAGAATCACTTAAAGAAACTACAAGGGCCATGCAGTCCAACTCCTGTCATGAAAGAATACACAATAAAAGCACTCCTGACAGATGGCCATGCCTCTGGTTAAAAACCTCCAAAGAAGTACAAACCACCACACTCCAAGACATTGTATTCCACTGTCAAACTGCTCTAACCATCAGGAAGTTCTTTCTAACATTTAGGTGGAATCTTTTTTCCTGTAGTTTGAATCCGTTGCTCTGTGTCATGGTGTTACCCTGTGTGTTGGGGGTCCCGGGAGGGGCACCCAAATTACCAAATCAAAAGCACAAACTGGGGGAATTGAACTCGAACACTCTCTTTTGCCAAACGAGAGGCAGGATAACGGCAGCTAGGATCTTAAACCAATGTCTACGGCTTCAGGTCAGGGAACAGGCACGCAGGTTTAAAAGTAACAAAAGTGACGATTTTATTGGAAGGATAAACAGCAAATAAAACAACACACACGCTAGCTAACTTAAGAAATAGAAGCGGAGAGGCTAGGGTTGAATGAGTGATACAACATCTGGTCTCGTTGGTCTGAAGAGAAGCAGGAACTACAGCAGAAAGCTCAGTGTGGCTGCTAAGGGGAATTCTTCAGACAAACCGACAGCAAGGCGGGATGGCAGTCCAAAGTAGTCCGAAGACCGTTTGGAAATGAGGGGTTTTTATAGGGGAGTTTGTGCCTACCGGCCGTGGCATGCCAGGTGAGAACAAAGGAAAATTTGGAGCTGGACAAAGGATTTGGAAAGATCAAGTTTGCATGATGAGCTTAACATTCAACAACAATAGTTTGGCTAGTATGTAAATGCCCCGTCTAAAGGACTAGTCCGGAGGAGAGCTGTGCAGCTATTGTAGGGTTTGCAGTGAGAAGTTCCCTGAAGCTACGAGAGAGGCTTGAGTTGCTGGCCTCAATAGGGTCTGGAATGCGAAACCATTAGCGGCCGCAACCTGTACGTGCTTGTCCGGAGAACCTTGCAAACACGTGGAGTGAGGTGGCTGAAAAAGGTCAAGCAGAGGCCAATTGTCTGACATCAAAATGATATGTGGGGTCCTCACCAACCATGCCATAGCTGGAGTAACAATGGTCTCTGGAGCAGCAGAAAACAAGTTTGCCCCATCTCCCATATAACATCCTTTCAAATATTTAAATAGGGCTACCATGTTACCTCTTAATCTTTTCTCTAGGCTAAACATATCCAGCTTCCTAAGTTGCTCCTCACAGGGCATGGTTTCCAGACCTTCTTTCATTTTGGTTGCACTTCTCTGGCTATTCCAGCTTGTCAATATCCTCCTTGCATTGTGGTGCCCAGAACTGGACCCAGTAGCTGAATAGAGTGGTACTGTTTAGTTCCCTTGACCTTGACACTAGCGTCCTACTGATGCACCCTAGAAACACAGTGGCTTTTTCAGCTACCATATCACACTGTTGATTGATGTTCAGCTTCTGGTCTACCAACACTCCTAAATCCTTTCACATGTACTGTGGTCAAGCCATATGCATGTTCTCATGGATGATCCATTCATTAATAATGGGATTAAGAATTGCCACTTCTATTATAAACTGGCATTTTATAATTGTTATTTTACAGCAAATAAGGTAACATGCTGTGTGAGTGTGTACATTTCTGTACATGTTTGAATTATAGTGAGAATATAGTAAAGTGTATTATAAATAGGTATTTTAAAGGTGATATTTTACAGTACGACCCTGGAGACCATGGTTCATCTCCCCACTCAGCCATGGAAATCCACTGCATGATCTTGGGCACATCACATGCTCTCAGTCCCAGAAAACCCCATGATAGGTTCTCTGTGGGGTCACCATAAGTTGGAAATGACTTGAAGGCACAGAACAACAACAACAGTTTTAAAGAAAGCAAGGTAACATGTGGGAGCAGAGAGGTATGAGCAGGTGAGTAGGTGTGGGAGAATGTTAGCATGTGCTGGATGCTAATTAGCTGGAGGAAGAGAATGTGATGATTGAAAAGAGAAAATGAAAATAATAGTTGGGAAATGAGGGTTTGGATTTGAAGGTGGAAGGTGGTTTTAGTGGGAAGAGCAGAGGGAAAAGTAGGTGAGGATTTAGAATGGGCGTATAGCTGAGGTGATCTGTTAAAACATGAAACACAAAGAGTAAGAAGCAGTAACCACAAATTTATATGAGCATACATTTAGCCAGCTTGTTTATTTTATACATTGTTTAATACGATATGGGTGTTTTTTCCCAAACACATGTATTTATTAAGTCTGGCTATCAGGGGCTTTAACAAGATAGCAAGGAAGAAATAGTTTAGACATATTTCTGAATATTTTGTTTCTAAAATATTCTGAAGTTTAGAGTATTTATTTGGCTTAATCTTAACAATGAACTACCAGCAAGAGATGGAAAAGTAGATGGTGTTATTTTAAAAAATAAATCTCTTGCTGCTGAAGAGTGGGGTCAAGCGGCAAAAGTATGGCTTAGGGCAGTGTGAACAATGGAAAGTGAAGCCAAAAGCTAACTCCCCAGTCAGCTGCTGAGTAGTATAAGTTTAAGCCAGTGTAGCAATTCCAGGATTGTCCTAGATAACTCCACAGCACAACCAATTCTGTGATGGGCAGCAACACCTCATTCTTCTCTGTTGTGTAATGGTGTAGTTACCCCCTAAACTTCAAGTGAGGTGGAAGAATTTGGCAATTCCTAGAAAGTACAACCATGGACACATCAGTTACATTGGCATCACACTTCTTGAGTAACCTAGATTAGGATATTATCACTATGCAACCAACAGACTTCTGGCCCAAACCAATCATAGGTGGAACCCATTAATTCAGGTTTTGTCCACTTCCATCTTCCTTGCAATGACATTTCTGTATAAGTGAGTAACATCTGAAGCTTAACAGAACTGAAGAATATGCGCCATGTCAGAGTATTGTTATTCCCATCTGGTCTTGGGAAAACGTAGTTCTTTCCCACAACTTCGACTCAGTCTCCAGTTTTCCCCCTGAACTCTTCCTTAACCATCTCCAGCAAACAACCTGCTGCATGCACATACCCTTATCTGGGCCTGAGGTTTCTACCATCCATCCTAGGCCTCTACATGCACCTCTTTTCTTCTTCCCCTCAGCTGTAATCTGAAGAATAATGTGTACACTGCTTATTGCTTTACCCATTTCTGACCCATTCCAGTGCTCTAAATTAAGATGTATTTACTTCATTTTAATTAGAATATTAATCTGAGTGGGTAGGCCGAAGGCCACTTGGACACAAGCATAAAAATCCCATACTTGTGAATAAGGACAAAAGTCTGATCTTGGAGAAGTGTACACCTGAGTCTGGAAGTCTTTATTTCACACCAGGTAACAGTATTTTTTATTTCTATGTATGAATGTGAAAAATGGGCCATGAAGAAACCTGATGGGGGGCAGGAGAATCAGCTTATTTGAAACGTGGTGCTAAAAAGCAGCTCTACTAGTGCTGTGGATGGCCAAACAGAAAACAAAATGGGTCTGAAAGCAAATCAAGTCTGAACTCTTCCCAGAATCCAAAATGACTACACTGAGAATATTCTACTCTGGATAACTTATGAGCTGACATGACTCATTGAAAAAAGCAGTAATGCTTTGTAAAGTTGAAAGCTATAGGAAAAAGAGGAAGACCACATTCAATCAAGAAAGCCATGGCCCTAAGTCTTCAAGAACCATTTCCACACTACACTCTTATATATGGTGTGATTATTCCACGTTCAACTTCCTATGGAATCCTGGGGTTTGCAGTTTTGGGAGGGGCCAGCTGGAATAATCTCACTATATATAAGAGTGTAGTGCGGAAATGGCCTTGATCAGGGTAGTTAATAACATGATCTCTTGAGATGGCCATCCAGCCTCTGCTTAAAAACCTCCAAAGAAGGAGACTCCACTACACTCCGAGGCAGCATATTCCACTGCCGGACAGCCCTGACTGTCAGGAAGTTCTTCCTGAGGTTTAGGTGGAATCTCTTTTCCTGCAGTTTGAATCCATTGCTCCGTGTCCTAGTCTCTGGAGCAGTGGGAAACAAGCCCATTCCCTCCTTCACATGACATCCCTTCAAATATTTAAACGTGGCTATCATGTCCCCTCTTAACCTTCTTTTCTGCAGACTAAACATACCCAGCTCCCTAAACTGCTCCTCATAGGGCATGACTTCCAGACCCTTCACCATTTTGGTCACCCCCCTTGGATATGCTCCAGCTTATCAATATCCTTCTTGAAATGAGGTGCCCAGAACTGGACACAATATTCCAGATGAGGTCTAACCAAAGCAGAATAGAGTGATACCATTACCTCCCTTGATCTAGACACCATACTCCTATTGATGCAACCAAGAATTGTGTTGGTTTTCTTGGGCCATTTCCGCACGGGGCGAGGGAATCGCTCCATGACACTACTCACCGGACTTTTGGGCTCCCCGGTCCGGTCCACGCTTCTCCGGAGCAGTGTGTGGCCGTCACTCCGCACTGCTCCAGGGTTGAAAATGACAGCTTCCAGTTGGTCGAGGGACTCAACCAACTGCTGAAGTTCACCAGCATGAAGCCCGCCCCCAGAAGATCGTGCAATCGCACCAATGCGAGCTTGCGAATCTGCATAAGGGAGCAGGCTCGAAGTGGCGCTCTCCGTGCTTTTGAAAGACCTGTTTTTAGCGGTCTTTCAAAAGCATGCTGGACAACCACTTGAGGTCATTCCAGAGCGGGCTGGGGTGCAGATCTACGTTAAGTAGGTCTGATCCAGTTCGCTCCCAGGTGCAGGCGTCCTCCCTGGAGGACACTCTGCCCTGTGGCTGCTGCATCACATTGCTGATTCATGTTCAGCTTCTGATCCACCAAGACTCCTAGATCCCTTTCCCATGTACTGTTATCCAGCCATGTGTCTCCCATCCTATATTTGTGCATTCCATTTTTTCTCCCTAGGTGTATGCAGATTACACAACATTGAATTAATTAAGAACTACATTAATTCTTAATTCTTAATTAATTCAATAATTCTTGGCAAAGTGGAAGACAGCAGGAAAAGAAGAAGACTGTAGAGGAGGGAGAGGGCTTGTTTTCTGCTGCTCCAGAGACCAGGACAAGGAGCAATGGATTCAAGCTACAGGAAAGGAGATTCCACCTGAACCTCAGGAAGAACTTCCTGACAGTCAGGGCTGTCCGGCAGTGGAATCTGCTGCCTCGGAGTGTAGTGGAGTCTCCTTCCTTGGAGGTTTTTTAAGCAGAGGCTTGATGGCCGTCTGTCGGGAGTGCTTTGAGGGTGTTCCTGCATGGCAGGGGGTTGGACTGGATGGCCCCTGTGGTCTCTTCCAACTCTACATTTCTATGATTCTATGATAGACTCAAATCGAGGAAACCAAGGTCTTCAGTTTGTAAGACTTGAACCACACTGTGGATGACAGTGTACTGTGGAGGAGTTTCATTCATAGGGCCACCATAAATCAAAGCCAACTTGATGGCAATTAACAGCAGTGATAGCAACTAGAACTGTGGGTAGATAATGGAAATGTCTCTGCTGCTCTCTTTTTCTTATCTTCACATGGGATGTGGACTGCTCAGTCTTTCAACCAAGGGGCTCGCCTCTATACCCAACATACGATATCTCCTTTAGCCCACTTCTTATGCACATTTTGCTAGGGAAGGTGTCTGTGAAGCGTGGGAAGAAAACGATCCTTGACTTTTTAAACTCTTCGGTAGGTTTACAGTGCTTTCACTTTTTCTATCAAAATGGCCAGAGTCACACTGGAAGACAAAAAAAAAAAAATCACATACGTACTATCTCTTTGTTAGATTGCTTAGGCTGTTATAATAATTGACAGTTGCACATATTATCACATATATCAGGGAAGGCGAGTAATAAAACTCAGTTCCCAGAAACCTGCAAGATCTTATTTACAAGAAGAGATTCAAGAGCAAAATACTCTGTCCAAAAGTTAAAAAAAATTCTAAAGATCTATCTCTTCCAGCAGGCATTCCTAGGCAATTTTTAATTATGAATTTTAAACTTATGTATTTTAAATGGTTTTATGTGTTTTGGTGTATTTTAATCTACAATGTGTTTTTAATTGTATTTTAACTTATGTCGTACCCTGTCTCACGCCTTAGGGAGAGGTGGATAAGAAATAAAAATTTGTTGTTGTTGTTCTTGTTGTTGTCATCATTAGATGATGGTATTTGACTCCATCCAAGTATACATCCTGCATGGCAGGGGGTTGAACTCAATTGCCCTTGTGGTCTCTTCCAACTCTATGATTCTACGGGTCTTTCCGCACTGCACTATTATAGTGCTATTATTCCATTTTCAACATCCTGTGAAATCCTGAGGTTTGCAATTTAGGAAGCGGCATGTAGAATTCTCAGCCAGAGAGCTCTTTGGCCTTAGTAAACTGCAAACCCCAGAATTCCACAGGATGTTGAAAGCAGAATAATAGCACTATAATAGTATGGTGCAGAAATGCCTTATGATTCTAAGTAGGCTCTTCAGAGACATACAAGTTTGGTTTCTCAAAGAGCTTTAAAAACAAAACCAATGTTCATTCATACACACGCACGCACACACACCTCATATAAAAGTCAAAGGCCATTTCCACACCAGCCTGTTATAGCTCTATGATACCACTTTCAACATCCTATGGAACCCTGGGGTTTGCAGTTTTGGGAGGGGTGTTGAAGGCAAAATAATAGCACTATGGGCCTTTCCACACTACACTGATATAGTGCTATGATTCCACTTTCAACATCCTGTGGAATCCTGGGGTTTGCAGTTTCAGGAGGGGCCATCCGACCCCTCTCAAAACTGCAAACCCCAGGTTCCATAGGATGTTGAAAGTGGAATCATAGTGCTATAACAGGCTAGTGCGGAAATGGCCAAAGTCTGTCTGTGAGTTTTCTGTTTGTCTCTTTGCCTCATATGATTGGCTGTGTGAGGCAAGAAAACCTCATATGATTGGCTGGCTGGGAAGATTCTATGGAATCCTGGGGTTGACAGTTCAAGGAGGGGCCTTTAGAATTCTCAGCCCAGAGCTCTTCAGCCTCAGGCCGGTTGCTATGGTGACGAGGCCTACAAGCAAGAAGAAGGGCAGTGTATTCCCTCAGAAACCAAACCTTCTATTTGTCAACAACTCAGACTGGATTGGGGAATATGGGGATAATACAGACTGGATTGGGAAATATGGGGAGAAGTGCTGAAATAGGCCAGTTGCTATGGAGATGAGGCCTAACAGCAAGGAGGAAGACAGTGCATTCCCTCAGGAACCCAACCTCTGTATGGTAACAACTCTGAATACAGATTGGATTGGGGAATATGGGGATAAGTTACAGCTACTGGAATTGTCATGTTTCCTATGAAGACGAGGCTTAGTAGCAAGGAGGAGACAGCGTATTCCCTCAAGAACCCAACCCCTGTATGTTAACAACTCTGATTGGGGAATATGGGGGAAAGTTACAGGTACTGGAATAGGCCAGTTGCTATGGAGACAGGGCCTAGCGGCAAGGAGGAGGACAATGTATTCCCTCAGGAACCCAAACTATGTATGCAAACTCTGAATACAGATTGCATTGGGAAATACGGGGAAAAGTTACAGGTACTGGAGAAGATAGTTTGGTGAGTTCTTAAGAGGTAAATAAAATCCCAGGCAACACCGGGTAAATATACCAGTGATTCTATAAAGAACACCATGTTGGGAAACCCGATCCAACTGATTAATTCGCTAAACTCACAGCCCTGGCTTAAATTCAAGATATATAACTTATACAACATTGCTGCATATTGCTGTTGTTGTTGTTATAACTCCACATATAGATTTTTTAAAAAATAAAGGACACAATTTTGGAGCAGCTCAGAACCCATAGAACTTGGAAATGGTACCATGTTTGGAAATATTATCAAGTTGGTTCACAATTCCCAGAATCCCCCAGTCAGCATGGCTGGAGAATTCTGGAAGGTGTTGCCTAAAAAACAGGCTTTTGGCAATTAACTAATGGACTTTTAATGCAGAGAGAGATTTGCCATACTTTTATTCCCAGCATTATTTTTTTAAAAAAAGCTTTTATACTGTATTAAATTCTTGTTGTTATGACAGAATTGTTTGGGTTTGTTTTTTTTTAAATTGATCATTGATTTTTAGCTGGACTTGTAATCTATGCTATGAGCTGCCTTGGGTTCTCTGTTAGAAGAAAAGCAAGTCTCTTTCTGCACCTTACCTTCTTCCGGCGCTGGGGTGCAGGGATCGGGCGAGCAGTCTCCGACAAGAGGCTCTCGTGTCCGGGGGTCCTTCAGCTCCGACAAGCTGCCTGCTCACGTGAAAGCCCTGCCTCTTCCTTCCGCAGTGCAGCCTGGGAGTTTCCCAGGCTGCGCTGGGGCAGGAAGTGTGACCGGCGCAGCTCCGGAGGCTCCGCACACCAGGTAACTGTGCACGGGGCCTGGGACCAATGCGCGATCGCACACCATTTTTGGCTTCTAGCCGAAAGGTGTGCAATCGGCACCTGCTGGCCCCTGGAGCATTGCGCGATTGTGAGTGCATCATGCAGATGGCTCCTCACAATCGCGTGACGCTCCAGGCCCTCTTTGGCATGGAAAATGCTGTGCAAAAAGGGCCCAAGATATAAATAAAATAAATAATATAAAATAAAATTTTTTAATGCTTTGAGAATATCAGTGGGGAACTAAACCCCCTTGATTGCTTATAATTACCACACAGAGAGGGGGAGAGGGAGAGAGAGAGAGAGGCCATTTCTGCACTAGACTGTTATAGTTCTATTATTCCACTTTCAACATCCTATGGAATCCTGGAATTTGCAGTTTAGGAATAATAATAGCACTATAATAGTCTATTTCAGAAATGGCCAGAAGGAGACCTGAATAAGATACACTATCTTTCGCTACAGAGAGGGGAAACTTTACTTTTAGACTACAGCTCCCAGCATCCCCAGCCATAGTAGAATTTGCAATTCCAAAAAGTAACTTTTTCAGATTCTGCTTAGCGTGTCATGCTTCTCGTGTTACAAAAATCAAGGCTACCTTTTCTAATCTGGTATTAAGATTTTAATCATACTGGCTTGGCATTCTGTCTCTTTGATTTCTGATGGACCTGCATGGAAGTATCTTTAAGGTCACTGTGATAAGGACACAGTTTCTTTCCATTTCTTCTTGCCTCCCCCCTTCACTACTCTGTAAAGAAAAGGCCCCTCTCCTGCTGAAACACTGGCCTCCGATGTCAGCTCCAGTGGGGAAAGAGATTTTCTAATCGCATAGTTATTTAAAACGGTCCCTCCCATTACCTGAACTTGAGTTTGGAGCCTGTAATTTATGACCTCCCCACCCACGCACACATGTTGAAAGGAGATGAATGTTCCCACAGAAGATAAAACTGCCTTTCCACAAGTCCTAACACTGCTCCAAAGGAAAGTGGTGATAGTTTCTGAAAAGGGAAAACGATATAAGGGGTGGCTCAGAATCGGGAGCACAGAAGCAAAATGTTGTAGGTGCCTCTGGTTTCTCCTAGGCACTGAGGATTAGCAATGGGTGGTAGCCAAGGGTGTAGCTACAATAGGGGCAAAATGAGGGTATTGCCCCTCCAAATAAGAATTCTGCACACACACCCCATGAAATGTTCTTCAGTCCCCAAATTTCTAGCATTGCAGTGACGTAAACCTCCAGTTGAGCATTTATAAATACAGTTTCAGCACCCAAAGAAAAGGACTACGGAAATTTAACAAAGGAACATGAAAACAGAAAATACTAAAATTCTACATGTGAAAGATTTTCAGTGTACATGCAATGCTACAATTTGTGTGTATGTGTGTGTGTGTTCAAGTAGCCTGTCAATTTATGGTGACCCCCATGAATTGCATAGTACTGAAGGGAAATTTCAAGAGACAGATTTCTTACAGGGGAACCAGAATGCCAGAATGAACAAAAGCTTTGAAAAGTTGCCATGTAACTTATGTTGTACCCTGCCTCAAGCCTTTGGGACACTTGGGACTACAGCTCCCATAATCCTCCCACCCAGCATGGCCATTGGAGCTGTAGTCCAAAACATCAACATTTCCAAGCTCTGATATTAGGGTTGCCAGATCTCAGAGCCCAGAGATTCAGAGTCTAGATCCTCTTTTCAACTCTTCAGGACAAGGAGAATGAATCATTGGTGAGAACACTCGTTTGTAAAATAAGTGTGCATTTGTGTATGTGGGCAGGTGAGGATAGAGATGAAGAGTTTTCCTCATTTGTTAGAACTGAGCTTTTTTGGGGGGGGGGTTGTTTGTTTGAATTGCATACTCTGTGCAACTGTAGTTGATGCTTAATGGATCATGCTACCCCCTTGTAATGTCAACCTGATAGCAAGAGCAAGGACTCCATCCTGTGATATCACAAGAGGTCATCCCTCGATCTCTAGTTTTGGTGCTGAAATCTCAAGGCTTGAGGTGGTCCTGTACTGGCAACCGTATTTGATGGGCAGTAACTGCAGCAAAATGAGATCCAGCAAGGTGTAGTGGTTACAGCATTGGATTATGACCCTGGACACCAGGGTTCAGTTCCCTGCTTGGCCAAAGAAATCCACCTGGTGACCTTGGGTGCATCACATACTCTCAGCCCCAGAAAGCCCTGTGATAGGTTCACCTTAGGGTTGCCATAATTTGGAAACTACTTGAAGGCACACAACAACAACTGCAGCATTACAAGAGGTGAGCCACATATTTTAGAAATGCTTGATCTGTTCTTTCTTTCTTTCTTTCTTTCTTTCTTTCTTTCTTTCTTTCTTTCTTTCTTTCTTTCATGTATTCATACCTTTCCCTTCAGCTGAAAAGTCTCCAGGAGTGGCTTCCAAATTGTTAATCTGCCAGTTCCCTGCCCTCAGGCTTACAATCTGAATAAGACACACCAGGAAAAGAAAATGGCAGCAGGGAAAGGGATTAAGTCCAGCAGATCTTGCCTGTCCTTCTCTTCCTCAGAGGCCAGAGCAATGGCAGATGGAAGGAAGACTTTTTATCAGCTGCTGGGCCTAGGCACCGTGTCTTTAATATACGTACTCTGATATACACTCTGTACAAAAATGATAATTGTCTGCAGCTGAGGGAACTGAAGTTACAAGGGAGTTACATAAAGTAAAGGGAAAATTCTACGGCAATTCCCAGAACTGAGCACTGCCTTCCATGAAACTGAGTCAAACACCTGCTGTGTCTTCTGACGCAATAAATATCTCCAGCAGTATTCTTATATGTTGCATGCTGTTGATGGCCTTTGCCTTTTTATTGTCAATAAAATCATTTTTAAAAAATATCTCCAACAGGAGCAAGCTTTGCCATTCCTCCTGTATATGGTGAGGCTTCGTACAATGGAATTGGCTCCAGGTCGGCCAAACGTCTCTTTGGTGGGATTTTTTACTATTTTCGGACTACTGAGCTTGTGGTTGACAAAAAAGAGCTACTCTAAAAAATGCAGCCAAAGCTAAATCTTTGAATGATAGGATCACAGTATTGTAGAGTTGGAAGAAACCACAAGGGTCCTTGAGAGCAACCCCTGCGAGGCAAGAAGACACCATCAAAATATTCCTGACAGATGGCCATCCAGTTTCTGTTTAAAAACCTCCAAAGAAGGAGACTCCACCACACTCCAAGGCCCTTTTCGCATGTTTTTTTTCTTGCTCAAGCGCCCCTTGAGCACCGCGCAAACGGGAGTGTCGCTCCACATGACACACCTCCACTTGCACGGCGCTCACGAGGCTGAAGCGGGGCCTGGGTGTATTTTTTTATTTTCGGCTTAAAGCCGAAAATAGCCCGCGCTCGCACAATGCTCTCAGCGCCCTCGCGCACTCACTGGCCGTGCGGTGCATCGGCGAGCCAGGCAGGTCGTGAATCCTTCCCCCAGCGCAGCCTACATCTCCCACAGTGCCCTGCGGAAGAAAGGAAGGGGTGCTCGCACGACGGTCGCGCAAACGGGAAGCGACCTGCGGAAGGAAGGATGGGGGAAGCGGCAGCGTCTCGGACGAGGCTTCTTGCGCGAGATGCCCTCCCCCATCGTACAAAAAGGTAAAATGCGAAAAGGGCCCAAGACTGTTGAAAAGTCTGTTGATTCTGCTGTTGGATTGTTCTTACTGTCAGAAAGTTCTTCCTAATTTTTAGATAGAATCTCTTTTCCTGAAACCATTGTTCCGTGTCCTAGTCTCTGGAGCAGCAGAAAACAGACTTGCTCCATCCTTCGTAGGACATCCCTTCAAATATTTAAACACAGTTATTATGTCGTCTCTTATCCTTCTCTTCTTCAGGGTAAACATACATAGCTCCCTAAGCCACTCCTTATAGGGCTTCATGGTTTCCAGGCCTTCTACCATTTTGGTCAGCCTCCTCTGGACATGTTCCAGCTTCTCAATATCCTTACTGAACTGTGGTGTTCAGAACCGGACACAGCATTCCAAATGGGGTCTGACCAAAGTTGTTTGGTTTTCTTTTAGTCCTTTAAGATAGCGATTTCAAACTCCCTTGTTCTTGAAACATTACAACTTGAAAGTAGTTAAGGCTGCAAGCTTATGCTCACTTACTGGAAGTAGTTCACTGGGAGTAACTTGCTACTAACTTTTAAGCAGATCTGCATAGGACTGGGCTGTAGTTCTGGCAGATGATCTTCTAAAGCATTGTTGGAGAATTTTAAAAGGATTAATACAAAATTGAATTTTTTCCACCTCTCATGATGGCTCAAACAAAAAAATGATGCAGATGATGAGAATGATTTTATTATATAGCACTAATATTGTACATGTTCCTGATGTCCCTTTATTCTTACATGCCGTGGGGTCAATTTAATTTATGTTTTAGTGTGATCTCCCAATCAGGAGCTGATGTGCAGGCCATATTAGGAAATAATTTCCATTGAAGTTAATTTACAGCATTAATTTACACTTAGGTTTCCAGATGAGGGAAGATTCTGACTCTGTTTTCCTGCTGCCACTCACATCGGATGTATGCAATGACTAGTTTGTACAGGTCTGTTGGTTTGCAGTGAGCATAGCCCCTTCAGTGCTAAAGCCATCTGCCAAAGATAATGGATGGCTTGCACATGCTAACCAGAAGTCAGGATCTTACATCACAGATTTACTTTCTTTCTTCAGATCCAGCATTGTCCCATGCCCTCTGGGGTTAATGCTTTTCATAGGAGGCTTACATAGGATGTCTGACACAGAACAGAAAAATTTCACTAAATTCTTTCAGTGGTTAGTATTTAAGCCTTTAGAAATTCACTCTGGGGCTAAATTGCAAAATCATGATGATTCATGATTAGACAGATCTTAATTTTGGCACAGCTGTTACAAACAGGATATGCACAAAGGGATATGCCTGTAGGTTATGATCATCTTCTGAGACCCTGTTCTGTGTCCCACCAGCAAAAGAGACTGAATGGGTATGAATGTGGGACAGGGCCTTTTCTGTGACAGCACCCTGATTGTGGTATTAATTACTATCTTTATTTTTATTTTACCTGCTTCTTAATTTGTGCTTCTTATTTTGAGATTTGGCATTTTGAATGCTGTTCTTTTTTAACAGGAGCTGTGTTTTTAATGTTTTTTAAGAGAAAAATAAATTATCAGTGTTAATATTAATTATTATTCTAAATATCAAATGTCAACTATGTAATTTGCAATAATTAAAACTTTTGCAATAGTACTTTTTTCAGTTAGGGTCTCCACCTCCAAGCCATTAATGGTGCCTGAAAGCAGGGGTGTCAGTTGGGGTCTTGAGGCGTGGTTACCCCAAAGGAGGAGAAGTTTCCATTTCAGAGGCCATTTCCACACTACACTGTTATAGTACTATTATTCCACTTTCAACATCCTATGGAATCTTGGGGTTTGCAGTTTAGGGAGAGGCATTTAGAATTCTCACTCAGAGAGTTCTTTGGCCTCAGTAAACCACAAACCCCAGAATTGGACAGAATGTTGAAAGTGGAATAATAGCACTATTAACAGGGTAGTGCGGAAATGGCCAAAGTCACTCAGAGAAAGCAGCTGACATCACGTCTTCTTTGCCACTTGGCATCAAAGCAGCGGTACTGACTGGGGTTGCCCTGGTGGGTTGGAGACAATGCTTACCTTCTTCCTCACTGTGTTGTCCTAAAATGGCCTGTTCCCCACTCCTTGTTGTTGCTGCGTGCCTTCAAGTCATTTCTGATTTATGGCAAACCTAAGGTGAACCTAACAAGGGGTTTTCTGGGGCTGACAGTGTGTGGTGTGCCCAAGGTCACCCAGTGGGGTTCCACGGCCAAGCAGGGAATTAAACCCTGGTCCTCACGGTCATAGTTCAGTGCTCAAACCACTAGACCATCCTGGCTCCCACTCCCAACATTATATGAGAGTCATATATTCTCCCATGTAAACATGTTGTGCAACATGGAGACCCCATAAAGTCCATAGTGTTTTCCTAGAGTTTCCTTAGGCAAGAAATATTCAGAGTACTTTTTTGCAGGGAGTGGGGTGGGAGTCGTTGCCTTCCTCTGAAGTATAGCCTACAACACTTGGTATTCCCTGGCAGTCCCCCATCCAAAGCTAGGCCTGCACATGCATTTGTCTTTACATTCCCTACTCAGGTGTTTCCAAGAACTCCTTCCTTAACAACAACCACTCCTGGAAAATATTGATCCCTTATCTTGCTATCATTACAGAGGTTCTTAATTTCCTCTAAATTAGAAGAAAGCCAGTCTTTGTGGTCATAATACTGCTCTGTCTTGTTCCAGTTACAAGTCTTCTGTTCAAAACTAGAGGGAAGGATGAAAGTGTTGTTTTTTTCCTGCTGTTTTTTGAAGCCAACTTATTACAACAAACCATGAAAGCCCATAATTCGTGTGTTTTCAGGATCACCTTAATGGCTTTTGTTTAATGATCAGTCAATCCTTACCATAGCTGAAGGCAAGCAGAAGCAAACAAGGACATCAAATGCAACTAGACAAAAAAGGATGCATCTGAGAGAGGATTTGTGGGGAAGATGTAGCAAGGGATCATGTGTGATCATACACGCACTTATTAAAGGGACAACTGTCTACTGGAGCTCACAACATTGAGTTCTATTTAGTGAAATTATATCAGGACTCACTAAACAATGCTCTCTTCTGAGCAAATTGTAATATCCGACAGGGAGCCCGTGTGAAAGAGCATGTTAAGCGGTTATTGCATGTGAATTATTAACCAGTAGAAAAACATACCCTGCATCTGTGATATGTATTGTTTACTTGGAATCAGCAAAATATTCTCATGCTCTGTGTTTGTGTGTGTTTGTGCATGTGTTGAGGCATCATATATTGGTTTATTTATTTTGATTGATTAGTTTATAGTGTGTGCTAGGGATTTAACCCTTCACTGACAGTCAGGGCTGTCCGGCAGTGGAATATACTGCCTCGGAGTGTACTGGAGTCTCCTTCTTTGGAGGTTTTTAAGCAGAGGCCAGATAGCCATCTGTCGGGAGTGCTTTGACGGTGTTCCTGCATGGCGGGGGTTGGACTGGATGGCCCATGTGGTCTCTTCCAACTCTACATTTCTATGATTCTATGATTCTATGAATATTCTTTTCAAAGAAAGCAATGAGTGATTTTGGAATGTGTCCAGAGGAGGGCGACCAAAATGGTGAAGGGTCTGGAAGCCATGCCCTATGAAGAATGCCTTAGGGAGCTGGGTATGTTTACTCTGCAGAAGAGAAGGTTAAGAGGGGATATTATAGCCATGTTTAAATATTTGAAGGGATGTCATGTTGAGGAGGGAGTAGGCTTGTTCTCTACCATTCCAGAGACTAGGACAAGGAGCAATGGATTCAAACTGCAGGAAAGGAGATTCCACTTGAACCTCAGGAAGAACTTCCTGACAGTCAGAGCTGTCCGGCAGTGGAATATGCTGCCTTGAAGTGTGGTGGAGTCTCCTTCTTTCAATTTTTTTAAGCAGAGGCTGGATGGCCATCTGTTGGGAATGCTTTGATGGGAGTTCCTGCATGGCAGGGGGTTGGACTCGATGGCCCCTGAGGTCTCTTCCAACTCTATGATTCTATGATTCTATAATTTCTGCAATTTCCCCACTGCTGTGAGAAAGTCATTGAAAACTATCCAGTTTTTGAATACTATTCACAGTTCAGAACTTATTGTGTGCAAAATTCATACACTTTTTTTCCCCACAGAAAAAGCATTTCCTGTGTAGGAAACAGGGTTTACCGTGCAGGAGATATTATTTCCTTTCATTCACAGAGATGCACAACAGTTCCACAATGCTATCTCATCAGTGAATTGCAATGTTGCACAACTAACTATACAGCCAACTACGTAGTGCACATTTCCATGTGTAAAACCCAATGTGCAATGAACATCTTTGTGAACAATCCACAATGGCACTGCATGCACAGTACCACTTCTGCAACCTTGAACTGAATGCAGATGTTCTGTATCAGACCCAAATGTCCTACCACTGCTGTAGAGGACTTTGGTGTGCAAAAGTCACCAACAGGATTCCAGCCAATATGAGTACCTTTGTATATTCTTCGCTTTAAGTAATGACATCATCCATAATGGGGGGAAAGAGTGATCTCTTGTGTGGGACTTCTCTCCCCCAAACCCACCATCACTGAAAATTCAGGCTCTATCACTTCTGCAAACCACATAGGTACAAGACGTACATATTTTGGCTTTAAATTATCTAAGCATGGAGGAGATGGGGGAAACAGGAAGATCTGAGACATCCAGGTGGAATTTCTCTTTCCTTGATGTTTATTGTATTCCTGCAGTACGTGCACCAGAGGATTCCCTGAAGAAGCACATCCAACCTTTTGATATGCCTTTCTGGAAGGAAAGCTTTTTTCTGCAAACTGGCACTGGAGAGGGATACTCCTACATCTGTGCTTTTTTCTGGCTAGTCCCCTGTGGGAAGGATGCTAAATACTCATTTTACTTGGCATTTCTATGCCAGTTCTTAGAGTTCAAAGCATTCCATGGAGAGAAGGAAGTGAGGCTATAAGGCAGCTGAGATTTTACTAGACGTTGAGACAATCAAGCTGAAGGAAGATCCCTCCCTGATCATATCTGCTCTTTATCTGCCCTGAATCCCCCTGAAGCCTGAATCTGACCAAGGAACCAGTACCACGGGATGTGTGTTTACCTCAGGAGTGGGTGGGTTTGCCAGATCTCAGGGCCTGATCCCTTTTCTGTGACCCTCAGGCCAAAATGGAGTGATCTCAGGGTGAGAACACTGCCTTGAAAAGTGTGTGCGTGTATATTTTTCTCCTCTGTTAGACTGGGTGATTTTTTAAAAAATGAACAGGATACTCTGTGTAACTGTGGTTAACGCTTGATGTATCCTTGCTTAACAACAACACCAGAGCTGTCCCTTTGTAACATCAGCTTTCTAATATTCTTTTAACCAGGGCCTGCCTCTTGTCACATCACACCACCTTCACCAGGGCCCACCTCCTGTGATATAAAGGCTGCCCCTAGGTCTTAGGTTTGGGCCTTGACATCTCAGGGCCTGGGAGGGTCCAGGCCTGGCAATTCTAGTCTTCAGGGCAACAAGGAGAAAAATCAGAGTGACAGCACTGTCTTGAACAATATTCCTAATTCATCAAGCAGTGCTTTTTGAAAAAAGAAAAGAAAAAGATTGAGTGGCATACTGTGTGCAACTGTGGCTGATATTTCATGTATCATGCTCAATCACATCACCAGGGCTGTCCCTTGTGATGTCACTCTTGTAAAATTGATCATTTCTAGGTTTTTGCCTGGGATAGTCTTATCTTGGCTTACCTTGGGCAACTTCACCCTATTTATTTTTGAGGCCCCCTTCCTTCCTCCCTGCTGTTTCCATCACAGCTGAATTTGCTCCAGGACCTATATATACATATGTATATGTATATGTATATGTGTATCTGTATCTATATCTATATCTATATATATTCCTTCTCAGATGCTTAGGTTTGAAAAAGATACTGTGATAGATAGATAGACAGACAGATAGATAGATATCACACATAATATCTTTTTAAAACCTAAGCGTTTGAGGCCAAATCCTCCCTTGTGTCTCTTAGATAGATGAGAGGGAGAGAGAGAGATGTTTCTCTGCTGTTCTACAAGTTTTCCCCACCCTGAAATGTTGAAAGCTTAAGCTCAGTTTTTACAGGTAGGCTTACTTCCTAGCCATAAAGGTATTAAGCTAAACTGTACTGGCAGTTTTGATCTCACACTTTTGTTTTCACCCTCACCCATCACTGGAGTTTGGCCACCAACCCCTTCTTTGAAATGAATTTGGCCCTCATGCTGAAACAAAGTGCTTTAAAATAAAGTGTGCCAAGAGTGTGTGCCTTGCTGCCAAACCAAATCGTGCCCTCAGACATCCTTGCAGAATTCAGTGGGCAATATGCCCCTTTCATTGCTGGGAGTGGCTCAACTATGGTTTACCCCCAACCATGCTCCGAGACATTTCACCTGTCCAAATTCCTTTTTCCAAAGCTGTTCCATGGGCCCAACTTTGATGACTGGGTTACCCCCTCCATCTGTGACATTCTTCGTTTAAAAAAAATGTTCAACCACCCATGACAGAGAGAGAGTTATTGATATAATACATGTGGTATTGTCCTAGGATTGCTGAAGGAATGTAAGTGTTGACATCTTCCAATCAACTAGGGCATCACATTGTTATTATTGTTGCTGTTTCATGTATATTTTAACATTTTAATGTATTTTATATATTGCTGTAATGCCGCCTCGATCCATTGGGAGAGGCGGGATGATGATGATGATGATGATGATGATGATGATTATATCCCCCTTTGCCACAATACGGGGACTCACAAAACACAAATTTTGCTGTTGTTAATTAGCATTAATTTGGCTTCAGCTTTTATGACCCTATGAATGAGACCTCCAAGATACCTTGTCATCTACAGGCCTGCCCAGGTCCTGCACATTCAAGAGTGTGGCTTCTACGATTGTATCTTTCCACCTGTAACACAGCTTTCCTATTCTTCTACTGCCTTCAAATTTATCATGCACTGTGGACTTTTCTAAGGAGCCATATTGTCTCATATGTTCAGAGTATGATAAGCTCAGTTGGCTTCTAGAAAGAGTTCAGGTGTGATTGGTTCTGTTGTTTTGGTGTGCCTTCAAGTTATTTCCAACTTATAGCAACCCTTAGGCAAACCTATCATGGGGTTTCCGGAGGTTGAGAGTGTGTGAGGTGCCCAGGGTCACCCAAGAGGGTTTCCCAATGGTTAAACCACTACACATGCTACCTCTGATTCGCTCTATGATCCATTTATTGGTCATTTAGGTAGCCCATGGTATCCATACAACTCTTCTCAAGCATGACTTTTCTCCAGCACCAGCAAGTGTTAACTCTCTTTCTGTAAGTTTTCTTCACTAACCAACTTTCACTTGTTGTTGTTAACTGCCTTCAGGTTGACTTCAACTTACAGTGACCCTCTAGCTGAGAGACCTCCATGTCAACTTGTCATCAACCACTCTGCTCTTGCAGATTCAGAGCCATGTCTTCCTTGATTGAGTCTATCTACCTGTAATGCAATCTTCCTCTTTTCCTACAACCTTCTACCTTACCGAGTTTTATTGTCTTTTCTAGTGAGTCACATCTTTTTTTCAGCTTTCACTACTATACATAACAATTGGAAATACCATGGCATGAGCAACCTTGACTTTGATGTTCAATGATGTATCTTTACACTTGAGGATCTTATCCAGATCTTTCATACCTGTCCACAAATGCTCACGAATACTGCCTTACAAAAATTAAAAACAATTGCAGTTAAAGGCTTTCACTGCCAAAATCCATTGGTTCTTGTGGGTTTTTTGGGCTTTGAGACTGTGTTCTGGTTGTATTTTCTCCTGATATTTCGCCTGCATCTGTGGCTGGCATCTTCAGAGGAATGGTGAATTGGAATCAGATATCAGAAGGGCCTCAAGACCCTGAAAAAACCACAAGAGTAAGGATAAACAGCCATCTGAAGGGAATGTGTTTTTACCATATATCAAAGGAGTCACTGACCAAATAGGGAAACTCATGAAGAAACATAACCTCCGAACAATTTACAGACCAACCAGGACAATTCAGCAAATACTTCACTCAGCAAAGGACAAGAGGGATCCCCTAACTTCTACAGGAGTTTACTGCATACCATGCAGCTGTGGTCAGGTCTACATAGGGACCACAAAACGCAGCATCCAAACACTAATCAAAGAACACAAAAGATATTGCAGGCTGATCCAGCCAGAAAAGTCAGCAGTAGTAGAACACACTATAAACCAACCTGGACACAGAATGTTATTTGAAAGCACAGAAATTCTGGACCATTCTAACAACTACCAGGTCAGGCTACACAGAGAGGTCATTGAAATCCACAAACACTTGGATAATTTTAACAGGAAAGAGGAGACTCGGAAGGTCAACAAAATTTGGCTGCCAGTATTGAAAAACATCAAAATCAAAACACAAAAGATACTAACGAGCCCTAACAAAGCCCCACCTGGGCTCAGGAAGTCTCCCTCCAGGAACAAGTATTCGATACACACAATAGGACTATTATGCTAATTGCTCCCTCCCTTCTGGAGGAGGAGACTGGCATATATATTCTCCACTCCACTTCCAATTCACCATTCCTCTGAAGATGCCAGCCACAGACGCACGCGAAACATCAGGAGAAAATACAACCAGAACACGGTCTCAAAGCCTGAAAAACTCACAAGAACCAATTGCAGTTAAATGCATTGACAAAAACATAAGAGAAAGTTATAAGTGACAGTTATGAAATTAAAACAAGCACAGTTAAAAGCATTGACAAAAACATAAGTGAAAGAGAAAGTTAAGCCAAGCTAGCATACCTTCATACTGGAACAGCAATACTGTATAACGTAGGTTCAGAAATGGGTCCTGTTCGATAATACACAATGATAGGCACAGATTAATGTATTCTTTTGTGCATCCTCATGCACCATGCAACTCCACTTCTACTACTGTCAGCTGAATATAGCCATTGCACAAGGTTGAAATAACCACTTCACATCCGTTGTGCAACTTACACTTGCATGCATCACTAACAAGATGCCAGACAATAACTTATTATTAAAATACAATTAACCAATCCAATGAACATCAGCACAATGGCACACTTTGAAAACAGCAGAGGCTTAAAATCCTTTGCATTCATTTCTTAATTGTCAAAACAGAAAAGTTTTCATTTGCTTATGGAAAGACAGCAAGGAGAATACTATCTTAATTTCTGTGGGAAGGATTTCCAAAGCCTGGGAGCAGCCACCAAAAAGACAGTCTTCTCCAGGCTAAGAATGTGGATGGGACCAAGAAAAGGGCCTCCCAGAAAAATTTTACACACCAAGCAGACTCATATAAGGAAATATGGTCATTTGGACAACCCAAAGCTGAGCCAACCAAAGAAGCATTCATCAGAAAAAGCTTTCTCAGAAAAATAAGGATTATTAGTCTTATAAGAATTCACAAGATTTATAAAACTCAGAGGCCCTTTTTGCACGGCATTTCCGAAGCAAAAGGGCCCCTTGTGAGGAGCGGTCCACACGACACACTCACATTTGCACGATGCTCAAGGGCCTGACATGGACCACGCACACATTTTTTCATTTTCAGCTCGAAACCAAAAATGCTGCGTGGTCGCACATCGCTCCAGAGCCTCGCGTGCACTTCCCTTGAGGGCGGAGCCTCAGGAGCCGGGCCAGTCGTGCTTCCTGTGCAGTGCAGCCTGGGAAAAGTCCAGGCTGCACTGCGAAAGGAAGAGGTGGGGCGCTCGCACGACCAGGAAGCGGCTGCGTAGCTGATGGAACTGGGACGCAAGAGCTTCTCTCTGGAGGCTGCTAGTGCAAGCCCCACGCCCCAGCTCCGCAAAAGGGTAAGGTGCGAAAAGGGCCAGAGTTTGGAAAGGTTATTTCTTAACAACAACTGGTTGGCTTGGGAATTCTGGGAACCGTAGTGCCAAAGAAAGAACATTTATTAACTGTGCCAGAACTAGAGCCTACATCTGCCTTTCTCTCTTTCTCTCTCTTTCTCCTCCTCCAAATCTTTTTCTGTTACATCTTTTCGAATGATGGGCCAAGAACCAAGACTTATGTTATTAATCTTTCTATGCCTTTCTAAGCCTAGCTGGGAGTCCTTTTCAAATAGAATGGGGAAAAATGCAGCCCCCCCTCCACATTTGTGGGTTTGATTTTCAAGAAATTGATTACTCATGAGGCATGTGCCCCCCTTCTCCTCCCCCCGTTCCCTTGTATTCCTCACCCCAGGCTTTCAAGGCTTGTGTTCAGAATGGGCATTTTTTCCCTTTTGGGTGAGCAAAGCCCCCTCCCACTGCTGGAAACATATCCTCTCTGCCATGTGACCACATGTTCTGCTGTGTAATGGCTGCTGAATGGTCAGGCAATCTCTTTGTTCCTACACTTCCTTTCTCAAGATGGCTGCCAGAAGTAGTTAGAATCCCAGAACTATACTCTTCTCTGGCCATTTCCACACTACACTCTTATAGCGCGATGATTCCACTTTCAACATCCTATGGAATCCTGGGGTTTGCAGTTTCGGGAAGGGCTGGCTGGCCCCTCCCGAAACTGCAAACCCCAGGATTCCATAGGATGTTGAAAGTGGAATCATTGCGCTATAAGAGTGTAGTGCTGAAATGGCCTCTGCCTGGGGGGAAGGTACCAGTAAGAATTTTTAGCTTGTCTTTTTCCTTCCCTTGGGAATGCTGGGGCCAGAGGCAAAGGAGTGGGGGGAGCTCTGGAAGGGAATGAGGATCATGAGGAGAGAGTTATTCATGGTTTTTCCACTTTTGCTAGAGTTCTGTGACCCGAATCCTCACAATATGGCCACTGTACTTTAAATAAAGAAATAAATAGTTTGAATGCTAAAAAAGGTCAGTTATTCACTCTGCTTTTCACTTAAGTTTTGTATCCAAATGAGAAAGGGAATCCACAGAACACTAGTGAAACAAATGCTGAGTCCTAGGCCATTTCCACGCTACACTGTTATAGTGCTTTTATTCCACTTTCAATATCCTATGGAATCCTGGGGTTTACAGTTTCGGGAAGGGCATTTAGAATTCTCAACCAAAGAGCCCTTTGGCCTCAGTAAACTACAAACCCTAGAATTTCACAAGATGGCCCTTTTCGCACGGGCTTTCTGTCGCGCGAGAGCCCCCTGAGCCTCGCGGGAGTGGGAGCGTTGCTCTGCACGACGCACTCCCACTTCCGCCGCAATCGCGGGTTTTTTGATTTTCGCCTCAAAGCAAAAATCACCCGTGCTCACGCAATACTCCCGGCGCCCACACGCACTTACCTCCTGTGTGGAGCGTCGGGGAGGCGGCCGGCTCGCGCTTCCTTCCCTCCGCCCCTGCGGAAGGAAGGGGCGGGGCGGGGCGCTAGCGCGACGGACGCAACAGCCTCCTGCTTCGCGCGGGGGGGACAGACGCGACAGCCTCCTGCTTCGCGCAAGCCTCCTGCTTCGCGTGGGGGGCGGACGCGACAGCCTCCTGCTTCGTGCGGGGGGGCGGCTCGCGTGAGCCGCCTCCTCTGGGAGGCTGCCACTTTCCCCCTCGTTCCTTCGCCTGCGGAAGGAATGAGGGGGGAAGTGGCAGCCTCCCGGAGGAGGCGGCTCGCATGAGCCACCCTCCCCTGCTCGCGCGAGAAGCCTCAATGCGAAAAGGGAATCCTGACCCCAATCCAGACATGCAAAGCCCACCAGGGAGCAATAAAACTGTATGGATTTCTTCTTGCATCCATAGCAGCAATGCATCTAGAACAGAAAAAAGCTCGCAGAGGCTAACCGGATCCAGTAATGCCTGGGGTTTCTGCAAAGCGCACATACAAAATATGCAAAGATCCATTTGAGTCACCCGTCAGTGGGAAATCCTTCGCTCCTGATTTGTGAAGGGGAAGGAAGCTGAACCAAGCTTCTTTGATCTCAAATTCTTGTGGTCTTGTGTTGTCATTTCTTCTAGTTCCTGGAAATCCCAAAAGGACAAATTTGGTCATCCTTTTTTAGCAACACACCCAGTTCCTAAATCGAAGCAAGCTGTACTTCTCTTCAAAAACCTCTGAGGCTAACTTAAAGTCTGGTTCTTCCCTCCCTCTCACTTCTCAGTGTTACCCTTCTTGCTTCCCCAAGCCCCTCATCAAAATCAAATCCTTCGTATATAAGTTATATTTAAGCTGAGCTATTTATGGATGTTATGGCCCAGGCGCTAGGCTCAGCAGAGCCCTTTCATTAGGAATTAGTCGAGCTGATGCTGAGTAAACAGATTGCATGCCTGTTGCAAGCGCAGCATCCCTCCCTGCATGGACCCTGGAGGCCTCCTCGAGAGAAAGGAGTGATCTTCTGAAAGAAAAGGAGAGCATAAAGCCAGGCAGGGAAGGCTGTTGGGGCTTGTATCAGAGGTGGTGATCCTGACTAATGAGTGGGTGCTCAGGATAATAACATTAATGATAGAGAACACTTAAGGAACCTGTTACATTATCATCATATCATGCAGAAACGTTGGCCAATTAACCCTGTAAAATAATTCTTTGACCACACCCCTCTCTTTAAGTGTTCAAAGAAAGAGTTGTGTTAGCCTGTTTTATCCATAAAGAGACATAGAGGCATCTATAGCATTGTGATTATTCTTATTGTTGTTTTTGTTATTATTTGTTGTTCTGTGCTTTCAAGTCATTTCCAACTTATGGTGGCCCCAAGGTGAACCTATCACAGGGTTTTCTCAGCAAGACTCATTGAGAATGGGTTTGCTTTTGCCTTCCCCCAAGGCTGAGAGACTGGGACTTATCCAAGGTAATCCAGTGGGTTTTTATGGCTGATTCAAACTCCAGTCTCTTAGGCCCTTTCTGCAGTACCCTCCCATCTCACCATGGGGATGGGAGAAGGACAGAACCACAATGACACTTCTGCATGATGTCACAGCAGTTCTGTCCTTCTCCCATCCCCATGCAGCACAATCATGGGTTAAATCATTGATGGGTTTCCCCCATCAATGATCCACTATCACACCACCATCCCGCACTTACCTGTCCTCAGAAGTGTAATGGCGGAGCTTCCTGCCCCAGCACAGACTCAGAAAATACTTGGCTTTGCTGCATAAGAAAGCAGTATGGTCCATCACAACTCCCTTCCACAGGGAGCTGGTCCTGTGTGGAGGAAGGTGCTACCATCATGCTCCGTTCCTGACAGAGCCGCTGCTAGTATTGCCACCAGACGCCACCACAAGAAGGCAAGCTTTGGAAAGGGCCTTAGAGTTCTAGTCAAATGCTTAAACCACTATACAATGCTGGATCCTTGTTATTACTACTACTACTACTACTACTAATAATAATAATAATAATAGTAATAATAATAGCAACAATGAGAACTTTATTTATACCCCACCTTTTATCCCAAGATTGGGACTCAAGGCAGCTTGTAAATTAAAATGATTCTAATACAGTAAGAACATACAGAAAGATGACATTAATATAAGAATTCAACTATCGACAATATTAAAACAATTTAAAACATACACTAAAAAGGTTATAAGGCAGTTTTTTTAAAAAAAAAATACAACTTAAAAATACAACACTCTCTTAAAAGCTCTTTACTTGAAAATCTTCAACTCTTCCTTAGGGAGGGAATACCAGAGGCTACGGCCAGGCATTGTGAATGCCCTCTCTTTTGTCTAACCAACCATACCTGTGAGGGTGGTGGGATTAGAAAAAAAGCCTCACCTGAGCATCTCAGGGGCAGGGCAGGCTCAAATGAGAAGATGCAACCCATCAGATAGCCTGGACCTAAGTGATATTGAGCTTTCTATGTCTTAACCAGCACCAGTCTGTGCCTGGAAACAGACTGGCAGCCAGAGCAGATGTTGAAGCAAGAGAGTTGTATTATCCCTGTAAGGTATCCCAGTTAACTCTCTAGATGCAGCTCTTGGTATCAGCTGAACTTTGCAAACACGCTTCAAAAACATCCCCACATAGAGCACCTTACTGTCATCCAAATAAGGTGTAACTAAAGCATGTACAACTGTGGTCAAGTCAGGCATCTTTAGGAACAGACACAGTCTGCAATGGCTTTCAATGTGCAAAAGCCGTGTTGGCCATCACAGAAACCTGGGCCTTCAGATTTAAGCCTGAATCTAGGGGTAAACTCAAATTGCACACCTGCATCTTCAGGAGGAGTGTAACCCAATCCAGCACAGATTAATTCCCTGTTCTATGGTTTGCCTTTGAACTGGCTATCACAGAGCTTTCCAAGCTTTTCATATTGGTGAACAGACTTTTTAGAAATGCATAATTGCATGACACAGTAACTCAGTAAGTAATTCAGTAAGTCAAGGCAACCCCTCCACCCAGGCCTGGCCCCCCACTCGCCACCCTCACCGGGGTCTTCCTCGGCTCAGGGCAGCAGCAGCGGCAGGAGAAGCACCCTTCCACCCATGCCTGGCCCCTCGCCACCACCCTCACAGGGTCTTTCTTGGCCCGGGGTGGCGGCAGTAGCAGAGGCAGCTCCTTCACCAGGGCCTGGTCTGCCATGGTGGTGGGAGAGGCAGCCCCTCCACCTGTTATGCTTGTGCAACACATTTACACACTGAAACTGACACACTAACATGTCACAACACACAATTTGGAAAGTTCTGGACTAGCAGTTCCTATCTTGTCTGGACTAAGCTTCTATTTACTTGCTATCATCCAATCTGTTGCTGATGGCAGATACTAGTTTGGAATGAAAACAGGTTCCCTGGAGCTTGGTGGAAAGCAGAAATAGAGTTGGGTGTCATCAGCATATTGGTGATGACACCAAACCACAAACCTCTAGATGACCTTTGAGACTACCTGGGAAGAAGAAATGTATAGCATAAGCTCCCGTGGATGCCATCCACTTCATCAGATGCATACTATCTTATGCTGGAAATTTCTTCCCCATTAGTCTTAATGATACTATTGCATTCCTTTATGTGATTTTTACAACTCTGTTGCTTCTAGGGATGGAAGGAATATTTGAAAATTTTCAAAAAATTGGTTTAAATGCATGTTTTTTTGTGTTGAGAAGCCCTGACCAGAAGAAACCTAGACTGATGGGAATCTTTGCAGTTCAGGACTTATTCTGCACAAAATTCACACACACAGTTGTTTTGTGCAGAAAACAGGATTTTCTGCACAGGAATAAGTATTTCTGCAGTGATTTTTTTTTTTTTTGGTATGGAGAAAATTCTATTTATCATTTGTTTTCTGCACAAAATAACCATGTGTGAATTTTGTGCAGATGAGTCCTGAATTGTGAATGTCCTTTGAAAACAGTGTCGTTTTCAAAGACTTTCTCAAAGAGGGAATAAAATTGCTATACTTACTCATTTCTAACTATAGGAAAAAACTTAGGCCCTTTCCACACAAGGCTGGTGAATCGGTTCATGCCATTTCTTACCGCATTGTCTGGGCTCAAAACAAGACAGACTTTTCCTCATTTCCTTCTGCACGGCTACTGCGTATGTTTCATTCTGATTCAGAGGAGTGTGAGTTCATGAATCCACACTTCCTCTGCTGTGGCCACTCCCACTACTCCTCTCACCCCGCTTGGTCAGCTGTGATTGCCCCCCCCTTTTTTTGGCATGGTTTAGTACGTCATTGTGTACGTGCATATGTACGTACGTGCAAAAGTCCATACTACCCCCCTGGCCCCTCCCATGAGCCCTTCCTCGACCACCAATTCACATTGGTGCAAATGTACATGTCTGCACCACTATGAAAGTACAAATCGGATCAATCTGGAAAATTGGAAAACTGATTTCTTCCAGTTTTCAAATAGTATGCTATACCACCATATGGGGGTGCATTTAGTCAGAATTACATGCGAAACGAAGGTAAACTTAACCTAGTCTGCTTCAATGTGCAGAAGACCTCTGTGGCAAGATGCATTGGCCCGCTTTAATTACCACATACGGAAAGAGCCTTAGTGAATAACTGCATCCCTAGCTGTGTCCCTGCCACCTCTTCTCTGTGCATGGTCTGGGTGGAATCGATTATTCTAGTAAAGCAAGCATTGGAAAACTACTGTGATATGATGACAGCTTTTGCAGCTGGGCTGGCAGTATTATTTGGATCTCGATCCCACCATCCTCACAAGTATATCTAGTGGGAAGGCCTTCTCAATAGCTGCCCTGAGGCTTTGGAACTTGCTTCTCAGGGCCTTTCCACACTACACTGTTATAGTGCTATTATTCCAGGTTCAACATCCTATGGAATCCTGGGGTTTGCAGTTTAGGGAGGGGCCTTTAGAGTTCTCAGCCAGAGAGCTCTTTGGCCTCAGTAAACTACAAACCCCAGAACTCCACAGGATGTTGCAAGTAGAATAATAGCACTATAACAGTGCAGTGTGGAAAGGCCCCCAGAGAAGTGAGACTGGCACCCTTCCTACTTTCTTTTCACAGACAAGTAAAGACTTTTCTATTCCAGAAGGAATTTGATGAGTGACTATGTAAGGTCTGTTTTACATAATGCATTGGATATTGCTAATTGTTGTGCCAGTGTGTGTGTGTGTGTGTGTGTGTATGTGTTTAATGATGTATGCTTTAATCTGATTTTAATTTTTTATTGTTAATCATTTAAAATCATTTTAATGATTTAAAAGATTTTGTTTTAACTGTTGTGTGGATTTTTAGTGATGACTTTTTTAATTATTGTAAGCTGTTTTGAGTTCCAATCTGGGGAAAAGGCAGGGTAGAAATACGTATAAGGAGGAGGAGAAGCAGCAGCAGCCACTGTCACTGGGTGATGACTGGAGAAGGTCCTGCTGGTGTGTTTACAAAACATAAGTCAAAGTGGTGGTTATGACCTATAAAGTCATACCATCCAAGTCCAGGCCATCTAAGAGATCATATCTTACTATATGGAACTCCTTGGGCTCTACAATCTTTTGGAGAGGCCAGTCTTCCAGTCCCAGCACCTTCACAGGAATGTTTGGTGGAAACACAAGAGAGGGTCTTCTTGGTAGCTTCTCCAAGGCTTTGATATTCTCTCTTTGGGAGGTCAAGATGGTTCATTCCATACTGTTCTTCTGTAAGCAAGTGAAAACGTTTGTATTCCAACAAGCTTTTAAGAACTGACTTGAAGGGGCTTTTAACAGTGTCCTCCTTTATTGACTTTTGTCTTCTTAATGGATTCATTTTAAAAGGTTTAATTTTGTGGACAGTTCATTGTATTTTAGTAATAACTTTTTGTGTGGATTTGACTTATGTCTTTACATGTGTTTTTATTTGTATTTGCTTTAATTTTTGTAAGGTATTTCAGTCTCAGTTTTGGGGGAAAGTCATGAAATGAAGAGGGGGAAGGGGGACCTTTAGGCAATGAGGAATGTCTTTTGAGGAGGATCCTGTTTGGGGTCAGAAATGGATTGGGTCTGGACTATTTGAAGGACCGCATCTCCCTATACAAGCCTGGTAGTGCTCTGAGATATTCAGGAAAGGCTCTTCTCTTTGTCCTCATACTTTCTCAGGCTTATTTGGTGGTAACAAAAGAGAGGACCTTCTCCGTGGTTTCTCCCAAACTTTGGAACTCCCTCTATAGGGAGGCCAGGATGGTTCCATCCTTCCTCTCCTTCTATTGGCAACTAAAAATAAGTTGTAAGTTTCCTTGAGTCCTGTTATTGGGGAAAAAGCAAGGTATAAATGAATAAAATAAATAAATGCTGAAGGATAACTTACCCACAGTAGTCCATGCACTGGTAACATCCTACTTAGACAACTGCAATGCATTCTACATGGGACTGCCCTTGATGACTACTTGGAAAGTGCAGTTGGGGCAAAATGCAGCAGCTAGACTGCTGATAGGAACATCGTATAAAATCCATATAATACTGGTTTCAAAGGAATTGCACTGGCTGCCAATATGTTTCTGGTCTGAATTTAAGGTGCTAGTAATGACCTTTAAAGTCCTAAACAATTTGGAACTTTGACAGTTGAAGGAACACCTCTCTGTATATGTACCTGCCTGAGATTTGAGGTCTGTTGGAGGGGCCCTCCTCTGTGTCCCATCAATTAGAGAAATATGCTGTGCAAGGAGACAGGAAAGGGCCTTCTCTGCTGTGGCACCCTAGTTGTGGAATACCCTTCCCTTGGAAGCCTGATTGGCTCCAATGTTGCAGCTGTTCAGATGCCAAGAACAAACATGATTATTTATGAAAGCTATTAGGTCCTAACTGATTTTACAAAACGTTCCCATACATATAGTTTTAATTCATTTTAAACTATTTTAACCCTATTTAATCACTTATTATTATTTGACATTTGTTAGATTGGTTTTATGGCATGCCGCCCTGAGATCTTCTGATAAAGGGTGGGTGAGAAAGAAAGAAAGAAAGAAAGAAAGAAAGAAAGAAAGAAAGAAAGAAAGAAGGAAGGAAAATTACAGCTCTTTCCCACCATTCCTGCCATGTCCCCAGGGCTTTCATAGTCATATGGAATACTGGGATTTCTGGTTGCGGGGCACATAGAACTCTCAGCCAGACAGCAATGGTGCCTCACCAAGCTGCAAACTCCAGGATTCCATAGGATGTTGCTAAATTGCCGTGCCAGTTTAAGTTGAATATAGGGCTATAATGTTGCAGTAGGAATGGGCCCCTACACAAGCAGAGTTGGACATTTTTGCTTGGGGAGCAATGTCCCCATTCAGTTCAAGGTTGTGGAAGCAGAGTTGCACACCTTGTGTTTTTGCACTATGTGAGTGAGCATTCTCAGCTGATACATATCCACTGGCCCCTGCTGAAATTGGTGACAGTGCTCCTTCATTTGTGAATTTGGTTGCATATGCAGTTGTGCTTTTCAGCACAAGGGTAGTGTTCAACAATTAACATCACTGCATGTGGATGTTTGTGCTATGCAACCCCAATGTAGGATCTAAGCCATCACATCTTAGGCTTGGTGACTGATGGCATCCCAGGAGGCTCCTGCAGCCATCACCTGCAGGAATTGCTTCCTATTGCAGAATTATAGCACTCTAATTCCACTCAAACTGCCACGGTTCTGTGCTATAGAATCCTGGAATTTGCAGTTCAGAGAGGGGCATTTAGAATTCTCAGCCTGAGCACTCTAGTGCCTCACCAAACAATACACCAATCACTCATTTAAAGTCTGTTTGAATAAAGATGATCCTGTACAATTCCTTTAAAGTCTGGACTAAAACCCAGAACAGATTCACTACCCCAATGATATGGAAGCCTCTGACTATCCAAATGGAGCTTCTGGAAGCTGGGAGTTCCAATTCACAGATGGAGAATTGTCCTCTTTAATGTTAGATATGTAGCCACTCCAACATTGTAAGTTCACCTTTAGCTCCAGGCCAAGCTTGAATACAGATTTAAATTATAATAGCTTGCTCCATATACACATACATATGCATGGGCCTGCACACGTCTGCCATTATTTCTGGAGTGTAATTTTGAATTTGAGCTTTCACTGCATGCTGTACCGACATTCCTGCCTCCTACCCTTACAAATGATCTCATGTCAATAATTAGGAATAATATGAACACACCCCAACAGTCTCCTTTCCAAATATCAGTGGCCCCAATCAAAATCCCAGTAATATTTTCAAAGACATCCAACAGGCTTCTAGCTGGAGACCCAGCCCTGTCTGACAAAGCTTTTCACCCATGTAGATAAGCCAGACAAAAGATGCATTATTATTCCCTTTTTCAAGTGAAGTATCTGAAGCTGCAAGACACCATGGGTGGAGAGCTATGCATTTATTTTGGTTAGTTAGCAATCCAATTAAGTCGAGCACTTGCACCCTGCCTCTCAAACCATTCAAGGCAGCTTTCTGGCAGTCATTCATCAAGGAAAAATAGCAGGGATGTTCTGCAGGAGCACAGCTGACTGTGTGATCTAGTTCTGCACATGCAGAATGCGGTTATTGGGTGCAAAATTTAGCCCTTAGGACAAGGGTTAAAGAAAATGGAAGCACAGAGACTGTTTGTTTGAATGACAGCATATCCTTCCGAGAATACCCTGGCACGAAATCTACTCTGCCTCCTATGGGGCAGAACTCTTCCTGAACTGTTTTTAAAAATGGGGGTGTTTCAACACTGGCAGGCAGGTTGTTATTAATTTTGCTTACTTGCAGGCAAAATTGCTCTCCCACCCATTATCATTCCAAATTCCTTGAATATGAAGGCTCTTACAAGCACAGTGTGTACTTAGAGGCACCCTCCATGTGCCCAGTGTAGATTCCTTCCAAGATAGATAACATAGATAGCATGCAGCCTTTATTATTCCTGGGATGGCTCAGCTGCTGCTGGGTTACCATTTCTCAGTGCTTGATCATTCTTTAAGGTCCCCTTCTGATTGGTCATTCCTGAGGCTCAACCACAGAACAGTCTTGGTAGTTTAATTTGGATCTGATTTTGCTGATTATTTGAAACCCAGACTTTTAAAAATTAAGAAGTTAAGAACTCAAAGCACTTGATCTCAAAGGACTTCCCATCTGTCTCTTTTTGTGTCTCCTACATTTCATTTTTTTTAAAATCTCAACTATTCCCCATCCCAAATATGAAAAAAGTGAATATTTATGAATTCCTACCAAAAACTAAATTCCTAACTCCTCCCCCCGCCCACTGTTTTGGATTGTAAAGCCCTTTAACATGCTGCCTGGAGTCATCTATAAAAGAATTGAGTACAGAGAAGCTTTAGAAGAAAGCAGAAAGAACCTGGAAAAGCATTGCAAAAGGAACTTTTGCATCCTTCTATGACAAGATGTCTAGACAGGTGGAGTAACTGAGGAGGAGAGACAGAGGCACTTTGATTGCTGATAGCAGCCTTTTGAGTTCTTGCTAAGAAGGTTAAGAAGACTCCCAACAGACAGCCTCAGGCTTGGGTTTGGAGCTGGGTTCATTCCCCTTGCATTCCCTTGAACTCTCTGAAGTTCTGCCAGTCCCATATTAGAACCCAAACCTCTCCCTTTGCTTATGCTCTTAATTTATTTCATCAGATGGATCCAGAAAGACAGGTATGCAAATACTCTGCTGCATATAAAAAGCAATTTGTTGCTAGGAGGGATAGGGAGTCAATGTATCCTAGCTGATTATCATTTTCTATTGACTTTCAACATCAGTTTGACAGACTAGATGAGATAGAATGGAACAGAATACACAGAGAACCCAAGTTCATCTTGGTTCTTCAAGCAAGAGAAAGTATTACTGGTTCTTCAAGCAGGAATGACTAAGGGGGCTTCCAGAGATTGGTTTTCTGCAGCTATTGTAATGCATGGATGAGTAAACTTGGAGAAAACACAAAACCTTTCCTGTGTCATTGTGTTACAGCCATAGCTGGCTCCAGATTTGTAAGGACCCTTGCCAGAAGTGTCCACTGTGAACCCCTTCAACCCAGATTTGCTCCACTGAGGTTTTCGGGGAACAGCTAGTAGCATGGTTTTCTTGCCATTGTTTCCAGTGAAAGCAAGCAATGGAAGAATACTTTGGTTTCAGTCTCCAAGCAGCCATGATTTTTCCCCTCAATATCCTCCGTGTTGTGGTGGTCCAGAGCATAGTGAGGAGGGAAGATACAAGCTTCCACAAAAGCATGGCACACCCACACCCACATACAGACTTGTAGCTGCCACATCCAGCTGATAGAATATCCAGAGCACTGTGGGAAAGAACAAAACGGCAGCCCCTTCTTTATCCCTGTCAGTTTTCTCCCTAAACCCCATTCCTTTCTTCTAAGACCCTTTGTGTGATGTGCTAAAAAGTGTGACAATTATTTATGTTTTATTCCATCAAAGCGTATGTTTATACCACTTGATTCTGTTACAAAGTGACAGAGGGCATAAAAATGCAAAGAAATCATGACCTCATAGGAATCAAATAAAGGCAGGCTTTGGAGTATGAAACAATGCTTGAATTAATCACCTAAAATGCAATATTGAAGGCACTACTGTAAAATCTAAAGAGAGTGAAATCTAGTGGGCAGATTCTGCACCACTGAAAGTTATTTTTTATCATAAAGGGACACAGAGTAGTGTGGCACCATTAAAACTGCCTCTCTGAAGGATTACAGGGCACACCGAGCTTGCAAAAGTTACTTTGGGGGTCTTCACTTCCAAAATTCCCCCAACCAGCATAGAAGGATCTGGGAGTTCTAAGTAGGCATTAAGTAAGGCAGCACCTGCTTAAAGTGTAATGAATAGGTGGGAAAAGGGAATCTTATTCTTTAACCTACAGTCCTGATGAAAATCACTCCTCCAAAGCTACTATTTGCCTTTGGAGGAAAGCCCCTATTAGTTACCTGAAACCATCTAAGTTCTGGGTAATTTTAATGTCTGCAGTCTCCTCTTACTTCCTAAGGCTGTAACCACAGGTTTAAACTCCATGCTCTGAACATCAGTTATTTCTTCTCACATGCACAGATACATGTTACTTGATGAAAACTTCTGCAGAACTCAGAGATTGCACAATATTCTGCATATTTTCAGCAGGCTTAACAAGGATTTAAAGGATTTTAAATGTGTATTTATTGCTAATGATTCATACTTAGTCACGTTTAGAATAGACCCATTGAACTCAGTGGGACTTAAGTTAGTTGTATACAGGCAGCCCTCCACATTTGTGGGTTTAACTGTCACGAATTTGATTAATTGCGAGTTTCTCCAACCCCTGCCCCCCATCACCTCAAGCATTTCTTTTTCCCTTGGCAGCTCCGATAGGCTGTGTGGCCTTTAAAATATTGCCTCTGGTCCTCCACCTCCTCCTCCTCCACCAGCTGCTGCCTAGCCAGCTAAGGGCAGATGGCAGCCAATTTCTCAGCACCACAAACCTTCTCCCAATGTCTCCTATACACCCGAGAAAGTTGCTGAGTAAGAATGGAAGATTAGGGGCACCATGTTAACCCACCCTCTTCCCCTCTAGTTTCTCTGTCCTGGTTTGGACCCTGGGTGCCCAGTCTCCCCACCACACCTTGACCCTCTTCCCATGGACACACACACACATTTTCATAGTTGCCTTTTTTCCATTTTGTAGCTCAGTTGTGCTACATTACCCATTCAACACAAAGTTTTTGTAGCACTATTAATGTATAATTTTGCATGCAAAGATTCATGCTACATAACCCTGGTGCAAAATCTCAGCCTCTAAAATGCTGTTGGGGGGTGTCCCCACCCCACCAAACAGCCAAAACAACCTCCAAAAAAACCCCAAACTTCAAGGTGACTGGTGGAGAAACAACATTGTTTCCAGTTGCCAAAAATCATACCCTCCAACTGTCCCAGTTTGGCAAGGACAATTCTGATTAAACTATGGCTGTCCCCCTTTTTCAGATGCTTTTAAAATATTCCAGTTTCTCTCTTCTCCTTCTGCTTTCTCCATTATTTCAATGGCTTCAGTCGAGTTCAAATGGTAAAAGTATTTCTCACTCAGGTAATTCAGGGACTGGAGAAGACAGAAGGGCAGAATCTTGTGCTTCCCACTAGGTTCAGACAAAAGCAAACTGCTTCAGCACCTTCTAGCTTGCATGTTCTTTGTCATTAATAATTTTTGCCATCTTGACTACACTCTGATGTGTGGTAGTGTGTGTGTCTTGGTTTTCATCTCTGAAATGTTTCTGGTTATGCAAAATGGATGCTCCAATGATACGGTAGTACTTGGAGTTTCAGAGGAGCCCAAAGCAAGCAGTCTCCAAAATTTGCCCATTTCTAGTGTTAGGCCTCAGATCATGAAGTGCCTCTTAAATCTTGTAAAAATGAAATGTCTGTTCATGTTAAAATAATACACTTTTTTGTAATGCTGTAGTGCCCCTTAAATTTGTTATAGCTTTCAGTCACATGCCTTAAACTCCCTGATCCTCAGAATGTGTGCAATATCTGTGGAACTGAGTCTCTTGGGGGATGAGAAGTTCAGCAAAGAGAGTGAATTAGGTCCTTTGTGGGATTTTGAAAGAGTATTTAGATTCCACATGCCAATCAGAAGGTGGTAAATGATTTCAGCCTCTTGTCTGTCTCCACTAAACACACAAAGCAAGTTGATAAACGTACCCAGATGGCCTTTGGCCAGTTCAACTTTTGTTGCTACCAGGCCTGTCCGGCAGGTTCAACTGACAACCATAAGGGGAGTCAATATTTGTCAAGCCTACAGATTTCTGATGGCGACACTCTCAAAGCACATTAGCTGGTTGTAAGCAAAGAGGGACCTCATTGCAAGACCCCTTTTCCTCATGGGCCCTTTCATTTTACTGTCCTCCTGAAGGCCTAGGACTGGTGCAACAGTGAAAGCAATCCAAAGCTGCAAGCTCAGCCATTAACAAGAAAAGTGGGGAGAAGCAGGCTGAGGGAGAGCCTCTGATAAGGTGACATGAACTTTACAGAATTCTGGAAAATCTGCCCTTTAAACTGGAAAAGCTTTGTTCTGGCCAAGACTGGCCCCTAGAAAAGTCCAGAGAGAACCAATAATCCTGTTGTCACAGCATGAGGTAATCCTCGATAAATCTCTGTACTTTTTTTTTCAATTCCAAGTATAGCAAGTGTTTTTAGGAACAAAAACAACAAAAAATGGGAAGAGCAACAGCCTCCCTGCTGCATCCATTTGATTTCATCAAACGTTGGTCAAGCTGACATTTTGGGCTTTGCTGAAGAGGGGCTTTGATCTCCATTCAAAGGTGCTTGACCCTAAGTTGTGGTGGAGGAATGATATCGCATTGGAAACAGGGACAAGCAATTCAGTGATAAAGGTGTTGGCCACCATTCCTATTAAAGTAGACCCACTCTATCAACTGCTGAAGGATGTATCAACATATAGGTAAATTCAATTGATTCAGTGGAACTAATAGTAGGATTTGGGGCACTGTATTCCAACCCCGAAGCACACTTCCACACAGAGGATGCTGCTGTGGATTGGGTGCACAGGCAGGAACACACTTGCACCCAGTGGATCAGAACATCATGTACAGCATTGAATGGGTAATTAGCACTGCCAGAAAACTAGTCCTATCACAAGGCAGAGTGAGGCCTAGGATGGCAGACACTGGGACACATTGGCAACCCTTCCTCAACTCTTCCTGGTCCTCTCTCTCCAGTCATTCTTCTCTGTTTTAGGATAGAGTTTGGAATGTCACATGATCTGGTCCTGCACCTTCTAAATTAGCCTGCGCTCTCAGGTGCCATGGAAGACGTTGTCTGTTCACCAGTCTTGAATGTTCAATTGACAATCTACTTCTGTATATGGAATTGAGGAGATGGTGCCATCATATCTTGGCCTGGTCTCATCATCTTTGGTAGAATCAATTGACAGTGTTCTTTAAACAGGTAACTCCCCAAATCGAAAGGGAAGGGCTATAGCTCAGAAGTGGTAAAGTTGCTTTGTGTGCAAAAAGTCTTATTCATCCCTTGGCATCTTGCACTGGATATCAGAAAGCCCTGAAAATTCACTGCAAATCATCCACAAATTTCCCAGTAGATTTCAGTGTAGATTCTGCCAATCCTTGACCTAGAAAGCATCAGGTCCTATAGCATCCCATTCAGATATGCCCTCTTTATGGAGAATGAATGAAATCTTCAGGTTACCAAGAATTAATGCAATCCTCATGTAACCTTTACCTAGATGACTTGTGTTAATGATGATTCTGTTTTGATCTTGGAAAGCAATGTAAAAATTTCAGCCAAATGAACAAAGGTTTCATCCTGGCCTCTTCAAATCTTGTAGACAACTTCATCACTTGAACTTTAACCAGCCTCGCTGTTACTGAAACAATTCAGCTAGCTTACTTACTGTTTAGCATGGTGTTTAAACAGATAAACACACCTCAGGCCATGTTTCTATGCCTACATAAAGCACAATCCAATCAAGCATAGGTATTGTAATACAAATTCTTTCATTTGGGAATGGAGAATGGGTTCAAATAATTAGTACAAATACAATGATTCACAGTGGTAGAAGTATCCATAGGGCAGGGGTAAGCAAAGTGAAGTCCTCCAGATGTTGCTGGACTGCATCTCCCATCAGCTTCGGCAAGCATACTTAATGGCAAGGAATGTTGGGAGCTACAGTCCAACAACTTCAGGAGAACCAATTGGATATGGATGGAGAACCATTTTCAGCTGGAAGACTAAATTCAATCTTATCATTTTTGTGGGACATTTCAGTGTTTGGTGTGACAAGGGAAGAAGACTAAGAGCAAAAATATCACTGTATTTTAGTTTTAAGCTCTTATTCCAAAGACTTAGGCCCTTTTCGCAGTGCTGGCGCTCGCGCGACGGAGCAGGGCGGCTCGCGCAAGAAGCCTTCTCCAGGAGGCTGCCGCTTCCCCCTCCTTCCTTCCGCAGGCGAAGGAATGAGCGGGGAAGCGGCAGCCTCCCGGAGGCGGTGGCGGCTCGCGTGTCTGTCCACCCCCCCACGCGCGCGAGAAAGGCGCTTGTCCCGTCCATCCCCCCCACGCGCGCGATAAAGGCGCTTGTCCTGTCCATCCCCCCCACGTGCACGAGAAAAGTGCTTGTCGCGTCTGCCCCCCGCACACGCGCATGCAAACCAGGACGTGTCGCGTCCGTCACGCTAGCGCCCCGCCCCATCCCTTCCTTCCGCAGGGGCAGAGGGAAGGAAGCGCGACCCGGCCGGCTCCCCAACGCTCCGCACAAGAGGTAAGTGCGCGCGGGCACCGGGAGTGTTGCGCGAGCGCGGGTGATTTTAGCTTCGAAGCGAAAATCAAAAAACCCGCGCTCGTGCCGCTTCAGCCTTGTGAGCCCGGCGGAAGTGGGAGTGCGTAGTGCGGAGAGACACTCCCACTCCCACGAGGCTCACGGGGCTATCACGCGAGAAAAGGCCTGTGCGAAAAGGGCCTTAGAATGGGCACTTCAACCTTTTAGAACAGGGAGAACCACATACAAGAATTAAGAAGCCACACAATACCCTAATGAAGAGGATGTGACCAGCTAGGAAAACCCAAAAGCTCTATTTGGTCTCAGAGTCTGAGGTGTTGTTACCATACCCTAAACCCCTGCTCTACAGGATGTGCTATTTTCATAATTGAGCATAGTTATGGCTGGAAAACATTTTGCCAGGTCAAGATGATGTCAGACATGGCCAGGTAATAAGTTCAGAGAGGTTTAGGGAGGAAAACCCGATGGTAATGGGTTTGTGACAATTCTTTCAAGACTGCAGGCTATATTTATTATCTTTACACCACCTCCCCTCCATGTCTCAAATCCAGTTAGATGACCACACTTGAAGCCAAATGCAATGGAAGGTTTAACTGCCCAGGTGAAGCAATCAGAAACTATCCTGTGATATTACCCTATAGAAATCTTTCCTAGACACTCTGCCCAACCAGACACTAAAAGATTGTCATAACTCCCATCAATGTTTTGTCACCTAGAGTTAAGACAATCAGTGCATTCTGGACCCTGTGAGAAACCAATTAGGGCATATTAGGAAAGAAAGCAAATTAGGGAGAGTATTCTCGTTTGTTAGACATGGTTTTTTTGTTTTATCTGAATGACATATACTGTGAAACTGAGCTTGATGCTTAATGTACCATGCTTAATGAGCTCACCAAGGGCTATCCCTTGTAAAGTCACTTTTGAAACATCATCAGGGTCTGCCTCCTACGACAGGTATAGCATACATTGAGTCTCATCTGGTGGTTGTGCAATACCATCCTTCTGAATACTGATAACTGATTGTGCAACAGTTTGAATACTGACAATTCCTGATCTGGGGAAAAGATGATGGAAGATAAACTATTATTATAACTATTATTGTTGTTGTTGTTGCAACAAATTGTATATCTAACAATATGTCTCTTTATTGTCCTGTTGTGCAGTGAGGAATACACAGGGGCCATTTCTGCAATCCCAGTGAATAAAATGGTATACTGAAGGCACTAGCAAAATGTACAATTGCATGTCTGGAATACTGTTGATTAGTCCTAACTAGAGTAGACCCACTGAATCAATTGCTGAATGGGGAGTGAACATGTAGATAAATCCAACTGACCCAGTTGTTTGGCTCTTCTTTAGTTGGGACTAATAATAGGATTTAGGATCGTGTGCAAGCCAGCATGGTATAGTTATCTGAGTGCTGGGCTATGACCCTAGAGACCAGGGTTTGATTCACCACTCAGGCATGGAAATTCACTGGGTGATCTTGGGTACATCACATAGTCTCCGCCCCAGAAAACCCTATAATAGGTTCACCTTAGGGTCACCATAAGTTGGAAATGACTTGAAGGCACACAGCAACAATGAAATAGTTACACTTGTGAAGTCAATTTAGATAGCCAAGCACATTGGTTGCAGAATGGCCAAAAAAGTATAATCACATGTGTAACAGAACTTAGGTGTATAACACCAACAGGATTCCATTTGTTATTTTTTGTATTATGCCCAAAGAAGGTCAGAGGCCAACAGTGAGTACTATCATTTAAGCTGATGACTTGGGTATTTCCCTCCCCCGCCCATAGAAAGATTTCCATAATGTTCCAAACATGAAAGTCCATGGAAATTGCTACAAAGCTAGCCATTTGTCTTTGCCAGCCAATGAAAGGGCTTTCTACTACCCATGATAAACTACCCAGAGTGATTTGGAGAAATTAAATACCTCAAGCTTTCACTCTTCCTGATGATTTGTAAATGAAATTGTCATGATATATGACTCTAGATGATATATATCAGGCCCAAAGTTTATACTTTTGAAAAATGACATATTTAAATGCTACAAGGGTGGGGAAGGGAGGATGGCCCATAGAACTTTCCAGTCTTGCCCAAGATCTATGAGTTATAATTTAGGGTTGGTAATATTTGACAGTGTGGCCTTCAAGGACTAATCTGTTTCTTTCTAAAAACAAAAACAAAACAAAAAAAACGGAAACAGAATATAAATCGTTTAATCCAACCTTTTTCCATGGCAATGCCAGGATTCTGATGAAATACTTCCTTTTGCAAGCTCCTTTCATTCTTTCCAGAGAAAGTCAAATTACAAAGAACGACTTGTACCCATTCATTCCAATGCCAAGGATTATGTTTCATTGCAGAGCAGCTTCTCCACAACAAGAAGAAGAGTAGTACATATTTGCATTCAAGATTAAAAAGGCATTTCCCAAGGAAAATCCCAGAGAGATGAACATCTTCGCATTTCAGGAATGTCTGTGCAACAACCACATGGGGGGTGTTCTCAGAAAACAGCAAATTTGGTCCATAAATCTTTTCTGTTTTCTGCACAGAAGTCAGATTTACTATGCAGAAGCATAATTTCCTGCATAGAAAGGAACTTTTTTGTGTGCATTGACATCCTACATGGCGTAACTATCCTACATTGCCTAACTATTGGAATGCTCATAAATGCCCCTCACAAACAACTAGCAGTGAAGTCCATTCAGCTGCCAATCAAGGTGCAGGGGAATGACATTTCTGACACCCTCCTGTCAATGACAGAGGCTGCAATGAGGAATTGTAACAGGGTCCTGCTTCTGATTGTTGCAGCTTTACTCACTGGCAGAGATGGGGGCTGTAAACATCATCCTGCTGCATTTAAGCAGCTAGACAGGCTTCTGTCACTCAATGCAATTGCTGGCTGTTAAAGTAGGTTTTTGGCAATATATGGTCATGGCAATATAACGGACCTCCACTTTCATAAGGTTTCAGGGCACAGAACTCTCACAAAAGTGGGAAAACTGCAAATAACTCCCCCCCCATACAATCTCCCTCTCATTCCCTTCCAAGGGTCACCCCACATTAAAGCATCAGGGCAAGAGGCAGGGAAATGGGAAGAGAAACTCTGGCGGGAAGAAAAAAGGCACATCTGTGCCTCCCCTCCTCACCATTTCCTTGCCTTTTATTAAGGCCTTTGCCTTCCTTCCCTGCACCTGGCCAAACAGAAGGGAATAGGAGGAGGAGGGGGTGGGGAGGAGGTACCCATGCGTCTCATGAACAATCAAATTCCTAAAGGTCAAACCCCCAAATGTGGAGGGAGAACTGAAATGCCACAATTGTGAATGCCTAGTATTATTGAATACAGAGCAGTTACTGATCAGTAACTCTAGGCTATGAATCGGTAACTGCTGCAAAGGATGCCGGCCAATATTTTTGCGCACACCCTGCTGTTTTCTGCATTTGAAAAAAGCATGAAAAAATTTGCAGAATAAATTGTGAATTGTGAATCATTCTTGAAAATTGCACTTTTCAAGGTCTCATAGCAGGGAGAAGAATAGTTCATTCATTCATTCTTGCCCAAGAGCATAACATTTGTGAAGATTTACATCCCCAGAGAAGACTGATAATCACTCTAAAGAAAGAAGCATTTGCTGGCATAGATCTTTGGTGCTACTGTCACCTGTACTGAGTTGGAGCAGTGAGGGCTGGACCTCACAGCGAAAGTGTGGGATTCCCCAGCTGAGCCTCCCCACACCACCACCTTAAGCAAAGCAGGTGATGGAACAGCATGAAACAGCTTTGCCATCGTTATTTGGGGCCTACTGAGGCTGATTCCATTCAGCTCCTCCTCCCTTGTAGCTTTATTTTTCTTTTAAAATTATAGCAAGTGAAGCACCAGTTGGATGCACACGTGGATAAATATACTCACGTTGTTCTTCTTTATTTTTCTACCAGAAAATATTGATTACTCCTGAATGCTTTTGCTATTATTAAACAAACTCTGTTTTATTCCCGGTGCTATGATTTAAATGAATTTTGACTGTAAAATGATATGTGTCCAAATATTTCTTTTCATTTATTTTTTATCTATGATCTCATATAAGTTAGTTATAGACAGCAGTTGACATTCATTAAGTTGGATGGAGCCCATAGGAGGCATAGTCCAGTCAAAGTTAATAATTATTTATATTATACATTACTGTATTTGCTGGCCCCCAAAAAAATATCGTTTGAAAATGGGCTGCATCTTATACGCTGGCGTGATTTATATGTCGGCAAATAGTGTTTGCCAGTGTATGAATGTGGTGCATCTTATACATGGGTGTGTCTTATGTGCTGGCAAATACGGTATATTATATTATATGTAAGGTAGTGGATAATTTTGTAAAGAGAAAAAATTAATAAACAACATTTAAAAATTGACTTTGTGATTGGCACATTTTATTGGTTTGTCTGTTTGTTTGTTTGTTTTATTAAGATACATATGTCTCACCCTATATAATATTGTCTTAAAGCCTCCAATATTTCAAAGATTAAAACTGGGGCTATTATCACACAACACTGTTACAGTGCTATTATTCCACTTTCAACATCCTTTGGAATTCTGGGGTTTGTAGTTTCCTGAGACCAAAGAGCTCTCTGGCTGAGGATTCTAAATGCCACTCCCTAAACTGTAAACTCCAAAATTCTATAG